>JBAKBP010034418.1:0-20711 GCA_037953745.1 Lithodes maja | reverse complement strand
GGTGTAGTCAATTTATTTCTCACACTGCTGAACAGCAAGTCTAAGATGTTCCCTGCGCTATCACCTCTCATTCTTGTTATGTCAGTTATGTGCTGGGTAAAGAAGCAATCTCATATTTTTTCAATGAATAAATGGGGGAATCATAAACAACCTGTGTTAGATATAGTCTAGTTTGTCCATTTGATATGTGGCATGTTAAAATCCCCTAATAATATCTTGTACTTAATTTCTTTATCACTAATTTCTTGTGAAAGTTGGAGGAGCTTTGTGTTGTTATCGTCACTGCTGTTGGGGCTCCTGTATACAGATGTTATGAGTACACTTGCATTACCACACTTCAACTTTATGCTACGGTGTTCACTATAGTTTGTTTCTAGTTGTATATTTTTGCACAGCACCCCTTCCCTAGCATACAATAGTAGTCCTCTTCCTTCGTCGGCACACATATTATGCTCGACAATCTCGTATCCCTCTATACTATATTCCTGTGCAGATTTTCATACTTATAATTCTTTGGTTTAACTTCCTGTAATGCTATTATATGCGGAGTATCTTCCATTAGTTTTAATCTTTCACTTAACTCTAGTTGCTTATCTAAACTAAATATATCTACATTACTAAACAAAATATACAACTTGTTATCCATGGCACTTTGTACATAGTTCTTTGCCAAAGCACTGTTTACATGTTTACTGCTGGCTCCCCCTCCTGTAATGCTTCTTCCACCCTCGTATTTCTCTCTAGAATCCCTGCCCCTGGTTCTTCTTGGGGTTGTGTATCTTCTGTCATCTTGACTATTCTCCTCTTCCACGGTGGGCCTATCAGTTTGAGTTGTCCCTCCCCTTTCTCGTCCAAGTTTTTTGCTTTCTTGTATAGGGTTGCCTCTTGGTCTCTCTCCCTTTTGGTAAGATCGTGTGCGACTCCTACTCCTTCATATGCCTGATTGCTCCGAAGTTTCCTGATATTTCTAAAAATATCTTGCTTTGTTCCTGTGTCGGTGAGCCTGAGAAGCATTGACCTATTATTGTTATGGCTAGACTTGCCGAGTCGGAACACTTTCTGAATTTTGTTGTCAGGCGAGGTAACTTCACAGACTCGCATTAATTCCACTGCAAATTTCTTGTCGTGTTCTATCTTTTCATTTATCACACTTGATTGTAATTCTGGCGCCCCATAATTATCACCAAGTTGTTTTCTATGCTTTTTCTCTCATACGTTTCAGCTATTACTGTGTCTGTGTTAGGTGTACCCTCCCCAGCGTGTTGTACTTTAGGCATAGGCCTACTCTTTGTTTCCCCAGGCTTTGGCCAGTTTTAATTTTGTACACTTTTTTTCTTCTATACTTAACACCTTTGCTTCGAGGGCTCCCATTCTCTCCAATAAATTTTGAGTATTTTCCAAGTTTCCTTCCACAGTTTCATCAACTCCAATTGATTTTGCCTCCGCTTGTCCCAGTCTGCCCTCAAACTCTTTTTGTTTGTCACGATTTTCACTAATACATCCTTTCATATCTTCCACGGTGTGATTTAATGCTTGTTGGATGTCCAGTAATTCGATCTGTTGTTCGCTTATTTTCTTCATTTTGCTGTGCAATTTAGCACAGCCAAACTGCCAGAAACTACAGTTCCAATTTAACTGTTTTCCTGCCTGCTTTTCTACCATGAAGTTATATACAGTTATTGGAACACTTTCACATTTAATGTGGAACCATACCTCACAAACTTCACATTGGAGAGAGTTGTCTGATTCCTTCACCTCTCGTTAACACTTTCCGCGTCTCCTCCGTTTCATCGTTACCGTGTTTGTTTTTCTCAGCCCCGCCATTCACCTCCGCCGCTGTCGCCATCTTGTCACCCTCCGATGTCGTGTTTTTTGTATTCCTGAATTTAGCCTTTTCTCACTACAAATATATCATTTGTCACTATCCCGCTTACCAGTGATCTTTCCTATGTATTTCAAACACTGCTTGGCTCAGGATCTAGATAACAATCACAACTTTCAGTCCAAAATTTGAGGAGCACAACCTACGCACGTCCACCACACGCCACCGCCACCGCCATCATCATCAATGTGTTTGGAAATATTTTGGTGATTTATATAGGTGGGAAGCCTGGGAAGGTGCAGGGAAGAGGGAAGGTGGGGTAAGGATGTTAGATGGGGGATTTTAGGGTTGCCAGATAGCAGCTATGTCCTCTTGCACATGATGTACTATAAGATTCTCTTCCTGTAAGTAGGAATTTAGAAAACAATTTCAAGATAAAACATTATAGGCCTAGGCCTTTGGGTGAATTTAGGTTTATTGGGGGATGAGGTGGGGGGGGGGGGTGTTTGAGATATCATATGGGTGTTGATGCCCTCATGCTATTATCCATTGTCGAAAGATGCATTCTAGACACACACACAAATATCGTGAAATTTGGGTGAGGGGGTCAAATTAAGGGTCAGCTTCCCTGACGTGTAAACAAGGTAAATCAAGTCCCATAGTATTCACAACTATAGTTTTGTTTATTTTATCAACCCAATTATGGTTACGCTCATGTATGGTGAACGACTGAACTGTCAAACAAATGATCTCCTCTGATTGGTGTGACAACAATATTCATGATGATAGCGTTGTTCACAGAAGCTACTCAAATAATATTGAATGATGAGGGATTACACAGGGTGTTACATAATTGGCGTGTCAAACTTAGGGATTATGTTACTTAACCCGGGAACTGCGGGAAGACTCTTTAGAGTTCGGCCGGCGGACTGCGGGAAGACTCTCTGGAGTAAGTAAAACTAAAAATCAACTTTTTACATCGAATTTTTTTTTTTTTTTTTTTTTTGGCCCCTGGGCCATGCAAAATCTCAGTCCTCTACCTCCCCTCCTTCCCCACTTTCCTCCTATTCCTCAGTTATCACC
Source organism: Lithodes maja (assembly GCA_037953745.1). NCBI lineage: Eukaryota > Metazoa > Arthropoda > Malacostraca > Decapoda > Lithodidae > Lithodes > Lithodes maja. The sequence continues at coordinate 17,806 of JBAKBP010034418.1, read as the reverse complement.
TATTTTCCCTATTATTCCCTTATTCTGAGGTATATTTTCGTGCTAACATTAGCGAGTTGCAAGCAGGGTGTTGTCATCACTGATGGCCATCGAGTGCAAGAGAGAGAGAGAGAGTATCGATCGACTGTGTCTCAGTGGCCTTGGGGGAAATTGGCGGGAAAGGAGTTTGCCTCACCCATAGATTATACAACTCGCGGGCTATATCTCCGATTTTGACCATCCAAACGCTGTTTTCACTCGTTTTATTGTTGTTTCAGGTTAATACCTTTATAATCAACCCATAATAGGCGCATATGGATAATTATTAATGCTATTAATGGTACAATGAATATTTTAGTGACGAAAAACCTCAAATACGTCAGCACAGGGGGAGGTTTTCATTTACCCCCGTGCGCACTTCAGAGGTTAAATCATTCATGACATACAATGGGTTCTAAATAACATCCCAAATCTCGACCGTTACACAGATATTGCCTGTTGAAAATTATAGAATCCCAAGTATTTCTCCAAAAGGCTTGCCATATTGTCAAAGAACCGACCAAACTCACACCTAAATTATTATTATTTTTGCATCATAAAAATCAACACATTTTAATCTTCTATGAAACAAAATTAAGTGAGGTAGTTTACATTTACCCTGTCTCACATGGGCAAACTTGGATGGGGAACCACGGCAAATACTATAGGTATTCGCGTTTGTTCGCTAATCAATTCGCCAATAATCTCCAGGAGCACAGAAAACATCAACGTCTACCTCTAGGGATACAGGGGCTCCTTGTTCGTAATTTCTTCATAAAGAGCACTGTTCCTATAAAGAGCACACATCAGCAGGTATTCTCACGCTTTATATCACTAGCACAAGACTAGGGTGAGAAATTTGTCAGTCTCCTCAAGCAATTACTTTTATGTTCGCTTGTGTAGTTCCTCTGTAGTGGGTGGCCAGGGCAGCTTACTGGATTCTAGGAAAGTTTTCTAGATATGTTATACAGGAAGAGGGCTACTTCTTTCATTTGATCGGCTGATACAAGATGATATGTACACTCACACATACTAAAAGTTGCTCAGGGGTGGGTCCTTCCTTCCCTTACTTCACTCTGGCCAGGTGGAAGGGGGGAGTCGGGTCCAAGTCTACCCCCTCACCTTCCACCCCCAAACTATCCCCAACTCCCCCACCTTCCTTCTCTAGCTGGCAGTTAGTGATTAGCGACAATTGTTCTCATGTATTAAACATTATTGTTAAACCATCATTGCACATGCTTACCATGGCCAACATTTACAATTTATTAGGAATTTATTAATACAATATACTTTATAATTATATTCTCAAAGTGAGTGTCTATATACAACGGGGGTTACAAGAATCTCGGCTGTAGTGGTCTTCTGCCTCTCTCTTTTAACACGCAGACTACGAGGTCAGTTCATTCAAGTTTTAAAATATGTAATGAGTTTGATAATGTGTATCATAGCAAAATGCTTAGCCTCAATATGAATACAATACGCAACCATGGCTGGCAGTTAGAATTGAAAAAATTCAGCACTAGTATTTATGGAAGCTGTTTCCCATATATGAAGATCTGTTCTACCAGGAACAAACTTTCCTCAGAAGTTGTAAAAATGTCCTCGGTTGGGCAGTTCAAGAAGACATTATAGTATTTTGCACACTCTGTAAGGAGTGTAGTGCACTGAAAAATGTTTCTCCTTCCACTTCGAAAATTTCCCCAAAATGGACCGCAAGGTCTTTGAGATACTAACTATTCATTGTAACTCATTGTAACTCTCCCATTAGTATGTGTGATGAATGTTGCTTGCATTCGATACACATAGAGGAGAGTTGTCTGTTTATCCTATTCAATATTTGGGGGTTTGTAATAGTGAGAGCCTGGGATCACAGATAGAGACAGAGAAGGGGGAAGTGAGAAGGCGATCCCTGCTACTCAAGGGCTCTATACTCAAACCTTACTAAAAGTTAACACCGACTTTGATAGTAATTTGTATCGAGTTCTACATTTAATTAATTGGCAAAAAAAGTGCATAAGCCAAATACAATTAAATGCAGACCGTTTATAATATTAATAGTATGTATGGTATTGAATACATGGGATAAACTGATTGAAATTATAAACGAAACAATCAATAACAATCGCAACACTACATTGTGAAAAACAAGCTACCCTTTTCATTACAAAATAAATTAAATAACCAATGTGTCTTCCCTGTCATAATTTATGGATCTGAAACTTGGAGTATACAAAAGTGTCTAGAACATAAACACAGGAGTGATCACAGAGGAATGAAGAGGATAAGGTTAGACATAACGTGAAAAGATAAGAAGAGAGCCTCTTAGATAACAGAACAAACAAATACACACTTAGAAGATATTCTCAGTACCATAATACAGAGCAAATGACCCTGGGCAGGTCATATATTTAGAAGGGATGATAACAAATGGACGACTAGAACAACTGAATGGGAACCGAGAGATGGAGCTATAGGAAGGGGTAGACAGAACAAGATGGAGGGATGAGATCCGAAAGTATGCTGGGGTGGGATGGAACAGGTTAACATCTGACCGGTTACAGTGTAACAGTTTGGGAGAGGCCTTTGTCCTGCAGTGGACTAACTCAGGCTGGTGATGATGATGAAATATTTTATTTTCGGGGTAACCAGTTAATATATAGTATATATTAGTATGTTGTGGTCATACTTCTCTCAGTGATTTTGTAAGGTTTACAAATATACAGTAAATTACCAAAACCTGAAATTTGCAGAGAGGTGAGCTGGACTGGAGCGAGACTGTTCAAGGGTTCGTGTTGGGCAGCTTCTACTATGGGTACACCACCACACAGGTAAATACTAATGTTTATATATACGGATTCTTGGCTATCCGCAATTTATACCGGTAATGATTATCCTGTTTTATTATTGTTTTACTAAATTAATGTACTGCCCAAGGTTCGTCTATTATGTTATATTTTGTTTTAGTTTTGCTTACAGATAGACACCTTTTGAATAGATAATGGTCTAGCTGTGTTTGTTAGCGACATACACTAGACTTTATATATATATATATATATATATATATATAATTTTTTTTTTCTGCTGTTCTACTGTATCAATAACAAAACACATTAAAATTGTATATGTGAGATAGGAAAGCCTTTCATAATTGTATATGTGAGATAGGAAAGCCTTTCATAATTGTATATGTGAGATAGGAAAGCCTTTCATAATTGTATATGTGAGATAGGAAAGCCTTTCATAATTGGATGCTACTGAGAAACAATATCATTAGCTACCTAAATATCCTGTATCAGTGCTTGCCTGGCATTAATATCCTGTATCAGTGCTTGCCTGGCATTAATATCCTGTATCAGTGCTTGCCTGGCATTAATATCCTGTATCAGTGCTTGCCTGGCATTAATATCCTGTATCAGTGCTTGCCTGGCATTAATATCCTGTATCAGTGCTTGCCTGGCATTAATATCCTGTATCAGTGCTTGCCTGGCATTAATATCCTGTATCAGTGCTTGCCTGGCATTAATATCCTGTATCAGTGCTTGCCTGGCATTAATATCCTGTATCAGTGCTTGCCTGGCATTAATATCCTGTATCAGTGCTTGCCTGGCATTAATATCCTGTATCAGTGCTTGCCTGGCATTAATATCCTGTATCAGTGCTTGCCTGGCATTAATATCCTGTATCAGTGCTTGCCTGGCATTAATTATATTATATGTTGGGTAAATGGGACCAGTTGGATGGATGGAACTCATCAGCAACACATGTAGGGAGACAATCATCAGCAACACATGTAGGGAGACAATCATCAGCAACACATGTAGGGAGACAATCATCAGCAACACATGTAGGGAGACAATCATCAGCAACACATGTAGGGAGACAATCATCAGCAACACATGTAGGGAGACAATCATCAGCAACACATGTAGGGAGACAATCATCAGCAACACATGTAGGGAGACAATCATCAGCAACACATGTAGGGAGACAATCATCAGCAACACATGTAGGGAGACAATCATCAGCAACACATGTAGGGAGACAATCATCAGCAACACATGTAGGGAGACAATCATCAGCAACACATGTAGGGAGACAATCATCAGCAACACATGTAGGGAGACAATCATCAGCAACACATGTAGGGAGACAATCATCAGCAACACATGTAGGGAGACAATCATCAGCAACACATGTAGGGAGACAATCATCAGCAACACATGTAGGGAGACAATCATCAGCAACACATGTAGGGAGACAATCATCAGCAACACATGTAGGGAGACAATCATCAGCAACACATGTAGGGAGACAATCATCAGCAACACATGTAGGGAGACAATCATCAGCAACACATGTAGGGAGACAATCATCAGCAACACATGTAGGGAGACAATCATCAGCAACACATGTAGGGAGACAATCATCAGCAACACATGTAGGGAGACAATCATCAGCAACACATGTAGGGAGACAATCATCAGCAACACATGTAGGGAGACAATCATCAGCAACACATGTAGGGAGACAATCATCAGCAACACATGTAGGGAGACAATCATCAGCAACACATGTAGGGAGACAATCATCAGCAACACATGTAGGGAGACAATCATCAGCAACACATGTAGGGAGACAATCATCAGCAACACATGTAGGGAGACAATCATCAGCAACACATGTAGGGAGACAATCATCAGCAACACATGTAGGGAGACAATCATCAGCAACACATGTAGGGAGACAATCATCAGCAACACATGTAGGGAGACAATCATCAGCAACACATGTAGGGAGACAATCATCAGCAACACATGTAGGGAGACAATCATCAGCAACACATGTAGGGAGACAATCATCAGCAACACATGTAGGGAGACAATCATCAGCAACACATGTAGGGAGACAATCATCAGCAACACATGTAGGGAGACAATCATCAGCAACACATGTAGGGAGACAATCATCAGCAACACATGTAGGGAGACAATCATCAGCAACACATGTAGGGAGACAATCATCAGCAACACATGTAGGGAGACAATCATCAGCAACACATGTAGGGAGACAATCATCAGCAACACATGTAGGGAGACAATCATCAGCAACACATGTAGGGAGACAATCATCAGCAACACATGTAGGGAGACAATCTTATAGAAATCCGGGTGGATGAGACGTGTTGGACTTGGTTGGCAACCTGTATAGGAGAGTAAACCTTATACAAATCCTTACTGTTTAGTAAAGGGTGATGCAGGTTGGTGGATGAACTATGCCACCCACTACTGTTGTAAAATAGTGATAATTATATATACTGTATATACAGTTTACAGAACAAGATGGAGAGATGAGATCCGAATATATATATATATATATATATATATATATATATATATATATATATATATATATATATATATATATATATATATATATTTATATATATATATATATATATAGAGAGAGAGAGATAGGTATATAGATATTACTATGCGTATTAAGGAGGCAAAGGCAAAGCAGCCTGTAACAAGTCTTCCTGAATGTTAAAAAAGTGAAAATAACCAATTTAATTGTACATTAAAGAATAAACATGTCTGGACACGGAGCTTGAAGCAGTTTAATTCATAGGATGAGGGAAATACAGATTGAGGGAGGGAAGGTTAGAAGAAATTGCTGATAAAGAGTGTCAACCTGGTCTTTATCCAATTCGTGAGCCAGTATCTCTTTTCTACACAACATTTTGCAACTTTATGCTTTAATTTACCTACTGGATGTGCCTGTGGTATAACATGGGGTGGTACCCTATGTGGACGGGCAACACTTGCTCAGTATCCACATGTTGGTGCTGTAAATGATGAAACTGCATGTGATGGTGCTGGGTGTTCACAATCTGTAATTCCTGCAATCTAGGTAGTGGACGAGTTCACATACTTACTTGTATCCACTGATCGTTTCCTGGTACGCTATTTCGGAGCCCTGATAACCTCAACGACCCAGCCGTACCTACCTCACCTGACCCTCCTGCATAACCTAATGCCTCAGCCGCACCATATGCCCGCCCCTGCCACAGTCGTTCATTCTGTCCATCCCTCGGATTATGCTAAGACACTATGCTTTTATTCAAATGGCCGGAATTCTGCTGTACTGACGACTATGTCCATGAACTTCTTCCAGTGCAGATGGAGTTTGTGTTAGAGCCTGTTACGATCGGGTCTCGTATAAATCAGTGGCTCTTATACATTTTTTTTTTTTTTTTTTTTTTTAAGGAGACAATGAACGGAGGAAGGAAAAACACAGATAAAACAAAAAGGTCCATGTGCCTAAAGGCATCCTCCATTCATAAAATGTTTGTAACAACTGGATTTAAACATTTGTAGATTGTAAGTTTGTGGAAAGCAATTCGAGGGAAGTGAATTCCAAAGAGCAGTAGCTCTGGGGATAAATGAATTCTGATAAGCAGAAGTTCTGCATTGTGGAGGAGAAAGTGTAAATTCATGGGCGCTCTCAGCTGCCCTAGTTCTAGACTAGACTGGCATAAATGCAACAACGGAAACGCTAGATCCAACCCCTGATATATAATCCCGTCGAACAAAGAACACATATACCCTCCAGAGTTATATCTGCGATAGCGAGGTATCTTAACTCTCAGTATCTATGTGCTTCTACTATAGGCTGATGTTCTCTGAAACAGCCTATTACCTATAACATATGGTTGCTTAGTTATGGTACACAAGGAAAAGATAGTTAACTTAATTAAATCACAAGAGTGATCTAATGCAAACAAGAAGAAGGTTTACTTAACATTACTTTAATCAATAATATCTGTCACTCCTTTATGAAAGAAAGTGTTGTAAAGTCCTCAAGCACCGAACAAGGAATCTTCTGAATAATGTCGGATGCTACTAAGAAGAACATATCGGAAATGGAACCACAAAATAGCAGGAGGCAGGACAATGCACGTGTAGGCTAAATACACAAAAAAGCTGGACCTATAATGTTATTGGACACAAGAATATTATAAGCGGTGCAACTGTAATAATGCTCGCCACGAAAAAGTAGTACTCCTATTAACAAAACCGGTCTATGCTGGTTGTGTCTCTCTACAGCAACCTAGACCTCAAAATGCTTGTGTAAAAATAATGGGTATGCATAAAAGAGTATATGATCTAATCCAGCTAATGTCTACCTGGGTTAATAAAGTCTAGCTGGGATGCGCAAAGGTACAGAATTCTGGTGGAGCAAGGCAGCTCCTAGCCTAGTGTGGACCTTGGGTCTGTGCGGCCTGATTACGTTAATATGAAGGGGTGCTCTCTTGAGGATTCTCGATCACAAGTATCGAGTATCCTCCTGGCGACCCTCAAAAGTAAAAGCAAATAGAGTTAGAACAGTGTTGGGTGGATTAGGCAAGCAGCCCTCACGCACTACACAGTCTAAACTCCAAGGTACACAGACAAAAGATCCACCCAGGTAACCCACAGAATCTGTAGTGTCGTGTAGCTCAAAAGTAGCCTACACACATTGAAAACACCAACAGCAAGGTACCTGATCCCTAGTCTAGCATTATTTAACCCTGTAGAAACATTAGTGATTGATGGAGACAGTCTGAGCAATACAATCTCCCAAAAAAGACAACGACTATCTTCAACCTTAATCTAGTACATAAGAAATGTGAGATCCAGTATATAATACAGTCTGGCCACCAATTCAAGGTGTGGATGCAGAGCACCAGAGGGCTATTGATATTAATAAAAGGTGAGGAAGTAGTGGAAATTATAGAGGCAGTAGGAGAGAAAGATTCTAAGACAAGAGTGTGGGACAGTTCAAGGGAGATGCTTAGAGTATGCTGTCTGGGAAGGATCTGACAAGGATATTCCCATGGACCTCCTGGCTGGAGTCCCAGTTCGCAAGAATGGCACGAGGGCGCGCGACAGTCGCCCAGTAAGCAGCCGCATAGTAGGCAGTGTTAGGCAGGAGGCAACGAATCCCGCGAGGCCTATGTAAGGGGGCCAGCCACGCGCCACACTCACTACCAAGTCACACCACCTTGTCTCTCTCTCTCTCCCTCTCGCCTTCCCATCATTCAACTACTTAACACAGTACATTCAATTTACTAAATAATATAGAAAGGATTGTGACAGACGAAAATAAAGAACAGTTCTGAACTGTCTGCAACACAAGCTTTCTCGAGAAGGAAAGTACACAATGATAGGTAGACTGTAGCTATATTCTCTGCCTTGGCGAGTCCTAGCGAGTAAGCCATGCGGTTCTGGGGGAAGCGGTGAGCGTCACACCCCACCCAAGATTTTTAAGAGGCTCCAACTATGAGCTCTAAATCTGACACGCAGAACCCATACAAAATTCGCCACTCCTAGCCATCCAGCGACAATGAAATGTAAAGCACAGTTCTCATCAAAATAACACATTATAAAAATTAACAACCCTTCCCAACACAATAGATTAAATTACATAGTTATGCTCATAAGAGCGAGCTTCACTAGCCCAGCCTTCTGAGAGGAGTACAACTCAGAATTTCTGCTATAACATACTTAAACAAATTTAACTATCAAAGAAAGAGTTTTTATAGGATTTTTATATTTTTAATATGTTTATGGCGGCTGCACTACAGGGGCAAGCCTAGTTTTTACTTCTATACCAACACAGCAACTCCTACTTTACGACCCAATACGCTGGGCTACACACGCGAGCCAACAAGCACCAGACGTAAACATACTAATCAAACCAAAGTAGGAGGCTACCCTTGTGATGATCTACCCCGGGTCTTCCACCCTCGATAAGCAATCTGCAATCACATTCTCAGAACCGGCAATATGGCGTATGTCTAGGTTGTATTCCTGCAACATTAATGACCACCTGGTCAGCCTCATATTCCGGTTATGGAATTGATTCAGGAACTTGAGGGGGTGATGGTCTGTGTAGATCACCACAACTGGTCCATAGGCTGGAACATACACCTCAAAGTGCCTGAGCGCTAGCACAATCGCCAGCAGTTCCTTCTCAACTACTGAATAGTTATTCTGCGCCGAGTTGAACTTTTTTGAGAAGAAACTGACTGGGTGCTCCAGCCCATCTTCGTCTGATTGCATCAGAACGGCACCAGTCCCCACACCACTGGCATTAGTTGCCAGCTGGAATGGTCGGCTAAAGTCCGGGGCCCTGTGGATTGGGTGAGTACACAACAGGTGTTTTACTAGCAAAAAAGCCCTCTCACACTCAGGCGCCCACTTAAACTTTCTATCTTTGGCCAATAGGTCCGTCAGAGGAGCCAGCACAGTAGAATAGCCCTTTATAAAGCGGCGGTAGTAACCAATCATGCCCAAAAACCTCATGATCTGCTTCTTGGTGGACGGCCTGGGGAAGTGGTTAATAGCCAATATCTTGTTCTGTGGGGGGCACACCTGGCCCAAACCCACCATGAACCCCAGATACTGCACGGTAGCCCGCACAAAATCACACTTTCCCAGGTTGACCACCAAGTTTGCCTCGCTTAATTTCTTAAATAGGGATTCTATATGTTCACAGTGGCTCTTGAAATCGTCATCGTAGATAATGACGTCGTCCAGGTACACGGTACAGTTCGGAATGTCAGCCACCAACTCGTTCATCAAGCTTTGGAAGGTCGCTGGTGCGTTCTTTAGACCGTACGGCATGACATTACAACGATATGTAGCACCATCCACCACAAAACCACACACCTCTTTTGCCCGTTCAGACAAAGGCACCTGCCAGTAACCTTTTACCAGGTCCACCTTGGTCAAGAACTTGGCCCTGCCAATCTTGTCTACACAGTCATCTACCCAGGGAAGAGGATATGGGTTGGTGGGAGTCGAGCCGTTTAGCCTGCGGTAATCAACACAGAAGCGCACCTTGCCATCCGGCTTAGGTTGCAGCGTTACGGGAGATGTCCACTTTACCGCCCCCTTCTCGATCAGTCCCTGTTGCAACATATACTCCAACTCCGCCCGGAGGGCCGGAAGTTTAATAGGGGGCACTGATTTGAAGGGTGGGTGGTTTCCGACGTCAACGTCGTGCACCTCATGAGAAGTGAGGCCTGGGTGTTCCGCAAATACAGTAGGGTATAAACAGAATAGGCGCTCGACAGCCACACGCTGTTGCTCAGGTAGGTGTTGCAAAGCCTCATGAGCCGCCTGTCTCGTGTTTCCCGCCCACTGATCTGCAGAAACATGATAATCCCAGTTGTCATCCACCTGCGCATGACTGTCCCGTTCTCCTTCTCCACCTTGACTGCTGAAAGTCATCACGGGGACAGTGAGAGGCTCAGGTGGGCGCCTCACATACTCCTTCATCAGGTTGACATGACATAACTGATTCCTCTTACGCCTGTCTGGAGTGGCCACCAGGTATTCTAAGTCCGAGAGCTTCTCTGATACCCTATAAGGACCAGCGTACTTTGTGGATAAGGGGTGACCTACAAGAAGGAGTAGTATCAACACCTCCTGACCCACGTGAAACTCCCTGAGTTTCACCTTGTGGTCGTACCTGTCCTTCATGAGGGCCTGAGAGCCTACCAGATTGCGGCCAGCCAACTCCAGACTACGCAACATTCGTTCTCTACTCTCAAGGACATACTTAAGCATAGAACATGGTTTAGCGGTGCCTTCCCATATCTCCTTTACCATGTGGAGAGGCCCTCTGACGCGGTGTCCAAACACAAGCTCATTAGGGCTAAACCCCAAACTCTCCTAACTTCTCTGCGGGTCTTGGAATCGCCGATACAAGATGCCATCAATGAAAACAAAATCTCCAGACTTTGCATCCCTGTCCTCTTCGAGTTCGACAGCACCGTTACTACACTTTAGAACCTCCGGGTCTTCTAGCTGCAATTTGCGAATATCTGAGGGAGCTAGCCTGTCTAAGTGTTTGCGAAACAACTCATGCCCTCCCCCAACATCGAACTTTGCATCCCGTTGCTCTCTCCGTGTATACCGTTGCTGCCTCTGAGTCTCTTTAAGCCCTGCCTCTACACTCTCAGTGACAGGTGGTGGTGCTTCTCCAGACTCTAATAACGGTGCTAATACTGAGTCCCCGAGAAGCGCTGCTGGTACTAGACTCTCCACCGTATCAGCTTTCAGCACCTTCTCGTGACCGCTCCTCCGCTTATTTGAAGACTGTTGGTTAGGCTGTGACTCCCTGGATGCGAGAGATCTGGTTACAACACACGCCATTGGTTGCACCTGACACTTCTCAACCCACTCCTGTTCCTCCCTACTCACGTCAGCCGGCTCCTCGGTAATGACTAAGGGTGAAACCTTAGAAGCAGGCACCGCAAAGTCATTGCCGAGAAGGAGGTCGACGCCCCCAACAGGCAATTTCTCCACGATTCCCACATCCAGTTCACGAGTCACACCGTCAACTTCAAGCTCCATTCTAACAAGCGGGTAATACCTAGTTGCATTAACTCCCTGCACCACAACTACCCGCGCCGTGTTTATGGATCTACCAGTGAAATTCTTCAAGAGTGTCTGAGAGGCACCTGTGTCACACAAAAGCTTCTTGCCCCCCCACTTCACGCAGCCATGCCCTCTATAGTCGCAAAAGGTATCGCGGACAGGGTTCGAGCCTTCCGGATCCTTCTTCACTGGCGGTGCTCCATCCTCTGATCTTATGCCTCCAGCAAACACAGAAGACTTCTGGAACACCCCAATGCTGCGAGCCAATGACCCAGCCGCCGTGGGAGGTCTGGTCGGACAAGCTTTTGCCATGTGCCCCTCTTTGTGACAGTGATAACACTCAAATTTCCCCTTGGACTTATACTGAGGTGTAAAAGTCCCCTGACCCTTCTTAAACGGGGCGGTGCTAGGTTTGTGATCAGTCTTGGTGTCATTGCTTTTAAATTTATGGGTGTCCATATTCCGGGGATGGGGAGGGTAACGCTCCTTAACGCCTACATCGTTTCTCTGTGCAGAGCCGCATCCCCGAATTAGTGACAACCGAAGATCAGCCATCTCTGCTGCTTCTACGAGAGTTCTTGGGTTCTTCTCTTTAAGGTTTAAAGTCAAGTCGCCGCCCGTACACTTATAAAACTGCTCTAGAAGCATCAACTGTTTCATCTCTTCAAACGTAGTTGTCTTCTCTGATCTGAGCCAGTTTCCCATAGCGTCGGACAGGTCCCGGGCGTGCTCCAAGAAGGTACTGTCTCGCCCCTTAGTCACACCCCGGAACTTTAACTTATATGTCTCGGGTTGTAGCTCGTATGCCCGCAGGACAGCCTCCTTGAGCTCCTCATAAAGAACGCAGGACTCCAAAGGCAGTGCATCGTAAGCCTTGAGCCCCTTACCTACGAGTCTAGAGGACACAAGGGCCGCCCACTTAACTTCAGGCCACTGATGCTCCCGGCACTTCTTCTCAAATCTATTGAAAAACTCTGTGACACCAGACTCATCAAATACAGGGACCAGTTTGAGAAGGTGCGACAGAGACTGATCATGCGCACGGTTTCCAGTAACGAGTCGCTGTCCCGTCGTCTTAACACGAGACTTCTCTAAATCCATGTCGGCACAGTATCTTGTAGATTCTAGTTCAGTCCTAAGCTCAGCTTCCCTCGTCTGTTGCTGCATCCTAGCCAGCTCTTTTCTCTCTTCTATCTTAGCTAGCTCTATCTGCTGTTGACTCTGATGTTGCATCTTTGCCATCTCTGGCTGAAAGAGCATCTCCGGGGTCAAACCTTGAGGAGGAGGAGGAGATGCAATGATGTTAGAAATACCCGGTGATCCCCCCTGGGGCAAACCACCCTGCCAGTCACTACCCACCTGCGGAAGCGTGCTCAGGGTCGGTACTCCAATAGGAGGATTGGGAGTGGAGTGAAGGGGAAGCTCGGCCAAAGGGCTCTGAGCACTCACCCTACCTCGTACGCCAGTCACCCCACCCAGCACACACGTCATCAGGTCATCCTTGGTCATGCCACTAGTACATACATGACCGATAGCTGCGGCTAAGCACTGGAGACCGTACCGATTCATACCCACCAACCGGTCGGAAGTAACAGGCCATTGTAAAAAATTCCTTGCATCCTCCTCACTGTTCACCAAGTTAACAACCTGCCCATGCTGCTGATCCTCAGCTTCTACATCACGTACTGTGTCTTTATCCTGCACTGATCCGCTATAAGACATGATGCTCACTGAAGATTTTTCACTTTGATACACAAAAAAAGAAGTACCCCAAACTCTTATACCACAATATTCACAATAAAAAATTCTCAGAGACAGCTTAAGTGCTATATTACTTTGCTAAAAAAATAATTCTTGCATGTCCTCAAAAAATATTCCACAAAATCAACAAATGTTCACTGCCTAAACTGTGAGAAAAATCTGCACAATAACCTGCAATTATATGTCAGTTCACCAAATCCTGAGCTAGGTCGCCATTTGTTACGATCGGGTCTCGTATATATCAGTGGCTCTTATACATTTTTTTTTTTTTTTTTTTTTTTTTAAAGAGACAATGAACGGAGGAAGGAAAAACACAGATAAAACAAAAAGGTCCATGTGCCTAAAGGCATCCTCCATTCATAAAATGTTTGTAACAACTGGATTTAAACATTTGTAGATTGTAAGTTTGTGGAAAGCAATTCGAGGGAAGTGAATTCCAAAGAGTAGTAGCTCTGGGGACAAATTAATTCTGATAAGCGGAAGTTCTGCATTGTGGAGGAGAAAGTGTAAATTCATGGGCGCTCTCAGCTGCCCTAGTTCTACGGGGAAAGATGTGGAGAGGCGGCACAATTGAAGCAAGTTCCTCGGAACAATTGCTGTGAAAATATCTGTAGAATAATGCAAGGGATGCAACGTTTCTTCGTATGGATAATGTAGGAAGGTCCTGTGTGATTGCAGGGTTATTGATTAATCTAATAGCTTTATTTTGAATTTTGTCCAACTGCCTCAATGCAACCACTCCACTTCCACCCCACAGAGGTGAACAGTAATCCATCTGAGAACGCACATGACTTTTATATATTACGGCCAACTGCTCGTCAGTGAAGAATTCACGAACTCTGTACAGGAGTCCCAGTTTTTTAGAGGCATTCTTAGCAATGCTTCTAACATAATGTGTCCAGCTCAAGTTAGTAGTTAATATTACACCGAGAATGTCAATACTAGGGGAAGTGGGAATATTTACATCATTAAAAAATATATGGGAGTCAGTGAGATTCTGTCGGTTAGAAAATTGAATGTACTTGGTTTTCTGTGCATTAAAGGAAACTAGATTCCCTTGTCCCCATTCATTATTCTAGAAAGGTCCTGGTTCAGAGAAATTGCAGTGTTTATTTTTGAATTTATAAGATCGGGTTGGGTGAAAGAATTGGTAAATGTGAAGGAACTGTGGAGTGTTGAGTCATCTGCGTAGGAATGTATTGGATTATGAGTGGTAGATATGAGATCATTGATATGAATGAGGAACAGAGTTGGGGCCAAAACTGATCCCTGGGGAACACCAGCATTTATTGAGTGAAATTGAGAATAAAGGCCATCTACCATTACACATATTTTTCTGTTATGAAGATAAGCAGAAATTAGTGGAACTAATGATGCAAGGCCGTAGTGTGACATCTTCGACAATAAGGATTGATGCCAGACTCTATCAAATGCCTTTGATATATCCAGTGCTATTGTATGTGTTTCACCATGTTGGTCTGTAGCATGGTTGATTTGATGCGTAAAACTGCAAAGAATGTCTGCAGTTGATCGACATCGTCTAAAACCATATTGCCTATCACTGATTAATTTATTATTCTCAAGATGCTTAATTATGTGATTATATAATATCATTTCAAAGACTTTACCAAGAGTGGAAGTTATAGCTATTGGTCTGTAGTTTGATGGATCTGAAGAGGCACCTTTTTTAGGAACTGGATGGATGTTTGCTGCTTTCCAGGGTACTGGGAAGCATGAGGTATGAGTACACAAACGGAAATTTTTTGCCAATACAGGAGCGAGCACCAAGGAGCAATTCTTAAGTACTATTGGAGGAATTTCATCTGGACCAGGAGCCTTATCTACTGAGAGATTCTGCAAAATAGTTTTGACATGTCTGGTGTGGATCTTAAGTGAGGGAATTTCAGGCGAATTAAAATTAAGTACAGGGACATCTTGATTTATTTCATCTAAGGTTGAGTTGGTGGAGAAAATATCCGCAAGAAGGTTAGCTTTACCTCGTGGGTCACTTACAAGATTGCCAGTCGGAGATTTTAATGGTGGAATGGATGAAGCAGTAGTGAAGTTGGATTTGAATGAGTTAAGAGTAGACCAAAATATTTTGTTATCATTTGGATTATTTAGAAGTTTATTTGCCTGCTTGTGGAGAAAGTTTGATTTAGTTAGGTTTAATACAGTTTTGGCATGATTTCTGATGTTTCTAAAGTAATTAAAGGCTTCATGTGTTTTTGATCTTGTGTATGCATTGTAGGCTATTGCTTTTTGTTCAGTTACTCTAGCACAATTATGGTCAAACCATTTAGGTGAATTAGATCTTTTAATGTACTTTTGATGAGGAATAAAAGTTTCCATTCCAATTTTTACAAAATCTTGTATGTGGCTCAAGGTGGAGTGTGCATCATTAGAAAAGAAAGAGGTCCAGGGAATATCAATAAAGAAACCTTGAAGACCCTCCCAGTCTGCCCTATCGTAATGCCATTTAGTCACCAAAACAGGTTCAGAGTGGGAAGGTGTGGTAGGTGATAGACAGGTGGCCTGTATCAGACAGTGATCAGAAGATCAGAAGACTAGACTGGCATAAATGCAACAACGGAAACGCTAGATCCAACCTCTGATATATAATCCCGTCGAACAAAGAACACATAATATACCCTCCAGAGTTATATCTGCGATTGCGGGGTATCTTAACTCTCAGTATCTATGTGCTTCTACTATAGGCTGATGTTCTCTGAAACAGCCTATTACCTATAACATATGGTTGCTTAGTTATGGTACACAAGGAAAAGATAGTTAACTTAATTAAATCACAAGAGTGATCTAATGCAAACAAGAAGAAGGTTTACTTAAAAATAATGGGTATGCATAAAAGAGTATGTTATCTAATCCAGCTAATGTCTACCCGGGTTAATAAAGTCTAGCTGGGATGCGCAAAGGTACAGAATTCTGGTGGAGCAAGGCAGCTCCTAGCCTAGTGTGGACCTTGGGTCTGTGCGGCCTGATTACGTTAATATGAAGGTGTGCTCTTTTGAGGATTCTCGATCACAAGTATCGAGTATCCTCCTGGCGACCCTCAAAAGTAAAAGCAAATAGAGTTAGAACAGTGTTGGGTGGATTAGGCAAGCAGCCCTCATGCACTACACAGTCTAAACTCCAAGGTACACAGACACCCACAGAATCCGTAGTGTCGTGTAGTTCAAAAGTAGCCTACACACATTGAAAACACCAATAGCAAGGTACCTGATCCCTAGTCTAGCATTATTTAACCCTGTAGAAACATTAGTGATTGATGGAGACAGTCTGAGCAATACAATCTCCCAAAAAAGACAATGACTATCTTCAACCTTAATCTAGTACATAAGCAATGTGAGATCCAGCATATAATACAGTCTGGCCACCAATTCAAGGTGTGGATGCAGAGAACCAGAGGGGGATTGATATTAATAAAAGGTGAGGAAGTAGTGGAAATGATAGAAGCAGTAGGAGAGAATGATTCTAAGACAAGAGTGTGGGACAGTTCAAGGGAGATGCTTAGAGTATGCTGTCTGGGAAGGATCTGACAAGGATATTCCCATGGACCTCCTGGCTGGAGTCCCAGTTCGCAAGAATGGCACGAGGGTGCGCGACAGTCGCCCAGTAAGCAGCCGCGTAGTAGGCAGTGTTAGGCAGGAGGCAACGAATCCCGCGAGGCCTATGTAAGGGGGCCAGCCACGCGCCACACTCACTACCAAGTCACACCACCTTGTCTCTCTCTCTCTCCCTCTCCCGCTCGCCTTCCCATCATTGAACTACTTAACACAATACTTTCAATTAACTAAATAAAATAGAAAGGATTGTGACAGACGAAAATAAAGAACAGTTCTGAACTGTCTGCAACACAAGCTTTCTCGAGAAGGAAAGTACACAATGATTGGTAGACTGTAGCTATATTCTCTGCCCTGGCGAGTCCTAGCGCATACGCCATGCGGTTCTGGGGGAAGCGGTGAGCGTCACAAGCCGACCAGCTCATACCATCTCAACTGCTGGGAATGGTAAACATTAAGACCGTTTTGAAGATGCCTGTCGTGGATACCTATGCCTCTGATATAATGCCTAGGGTGCACCTAACAACAATTGTTATTCAGGAATCCTGTGTCATGATAACATATTTGCGCCCTTTCAGTTCAGCAAAATGCATACCCTTGTACCTTTTTGCTAGAAGTTTTTATATTTTGCGGACATCGGGCCCCACCAATTCGACAGAGTTTGGAATGTTTGGAAATTACTTAACCTCTTCAAGGAAAGGTTTGAAAGTGTTATTACCATTCCAGAAAGTTGTGACTAATGAGTCACTGGTTATACTCACGGTCATACGTCACACAGGCATTACATCTGGTCAAAACGGTCTAATTTAAATGCAAGACTGGACCTGATTTGTTTAGTTGGCATTGAATGTGAACATCTTATTAGATCCACTTGGTTTCTCTAATTTCTTTGTCAAGATACTGGTGGACCACTACTTCATGTCCCTCCACATCTTGTACACAGACAATTTATCTATGTAGCCTGAACTCTCAAAATACCTGTTGGAGCAGAAATCGAAACTATTGGCAAAGTGAGAG
>JBAKBP010034417.1:0-20711 GCA_037953745.1 Lithodes maja | reverse complement strand
CTCCTCACCTATATAACACACCGGGACCTCCTCCCCTCCATCACTTCTCTTTTGAAGATGGAATTAGACAATTCTGGAACGTCCAGGCCAAACTTTGGACAACTACTCCAACTTATCAACGAAGATCAGAGGTAATACACACACACACCTCGCACACAAACACTAGCAGCTCAGTACTAGAGAAGGATACTTGTAATCTGGGGCACATTTAAGAACAAAAAAACAGCTTGTAGTTGTTGATATGTGTGTTGATGTGAATGTATGTGTGTGCATTTGTGTTTGGATATGTGGTGTGTTAATAAGTATGTGTGTGAGTATATTATACATGTATGCAAGCGTCTGTGTGTATGCATGTGTGCGTACATGTGTGTGATTCCGTAATTGCCTGGCCTCAGCAAGTTAAGCTCTTTATGTAGTGTAAGGCTATGAACTTGTGGACGGCTGATTGGTGGCAACCATTGTATGAGGACCTCTTTGGTGAAAGAGAGAGAGAGTGAGAGTGAGCATATATTGATTTCCCCATTCCACGTTTCATGTCACGCTCTGTAATGTCGTCGACACACGAACGATATTAGAGGGGAATTGTATCGTAATTTGATATCTGCTACAAGTTATAATGGTTTATTTAATATAATTAATACAAATATGAGTATCGATAATTATAAAATTCAAATTTAACTGAATATATAAAACGATAATTTACTACATCATCCTATAATAAAAATGTTAAGCATTGTTATAATCCAAGTAGTCAAGCAGTGTCAGCGTAATAACTGTTATGGACACACAGTCCCAGAAGGTTTCCATACAATACTTATATACCAATATTAGGTCATAATACTGTAGGCTTTAGATGGTAACTCACATTGTTGTGTGTATAAACATTAATAAGTATATAAAATATCTTAAGTTGGCTGGTATGTGTGTAAATATTTTAGCTTTTAATTATGTATAGATCAAGACTATGTGTTTCTTCGTTTTAGCCAAGTAAACATTTGGTACTGATTTAATTTTCAAACAAAAAATACATGTTCATACATGTTTCGATTTAGTCTTTATACATACAATTATAAACCAGATATTTACTTGCTTAGAACACGTAATGTACAGTTGGAATTAGTATTATCTTTTAGATATACAGTACTTACATAATATCTCAAGAACAAATGAATTAATGTTGTTGTTGTTGTTGTTGTTGTTGTTCCCCAAGCTGCCTGGCCGAACAGCCCCAAGGCCCCGAGCAAGGCCAAGGCCATAACCGAGCGCCCCCACAGAACCCTACCTGCCGACCACAATAAAGCCTGGGTGACCGAAGCCACTCCATGGCGGGGAACTGAGGAGGGTGCGGAAATGCCCGGGAAACCAAAGACCCACCCAGGGCCCTGTGCCCCTCAGCAATTATGTAGAGAAAGTTGAGGGGCAAAGGAAAAATGTGACGCTTTGGCTTCCAATCTTGGTAGATTGGGAGGTCAATCCACGGAAGTGATGCCGTCACTTGAGATCTAGAAAATATATAAGTAAAAGGAACAGTCAGAGTAAGCTATGGGTATGGCAGAGATCGCTCAGTTCTCGCTCTGATAGACCAGCCCATCACCACATGACTAGAACCCAATCCTCTCAGCATCAGCTAGGAAAGGCCCTAGAAAGCCGCCTTTGGCGGGGGGATTGCTCCCCTATTTCAACCTCTTTTGGGGTCGGGCACCCGCCCGAATTAATGTTGATGAAGTTTGATCAGTACTTTAAAAGCAAACAACCTCCCTCATTTATGTGGATATAGTATTTGATGACGTCCTACATTCTTCCATTGTTGGAATTTGACAACAGTTTAACCTTTCTCATATGTTCAAGGGTAGATTTACACATAGAAGGGGTTTTATTTATTTATTGTGTTGTGTTCTGGATCACCTTCTACCTCATGTTCACCCCATTAGTTTTGAAATATGAAGACTTTTTTGTAGCTGTTTTGTGTTGGTGATTGTGGCATTATGTGTGTGCCTATGTTTGCCTGATATGTTTAATGATAGCTAACGATGCTTGGAGTTATTATTTATGTTTTAATTACAACAATTACATTGATACATTGAAAATAATTTGTTATGTTACACCCTTTTCAAATTAAAACAAATATGTATCCAGATCCCCATTGAAGATACATTTGTATGTGTTCATTGTATATAAATAATAATATCAAACACGTTTTCGATCGCCAGGAAATAACCTACACGTGAATCCTACAAAACGCCTTATAATTACTTAAATGTTTTAATATCGCCAATCTAATTAGGTGACACAGAGAAGGTGGTGGTGCTTAAGACAAAACAGATCACCTTCGAATGCCATACAGCTTGGATGTCTGTATATTTGCCAATTGGATAACAATGACAGATACTAATATAGGCTTATATGGACACTAACGGCAGGGCAAGAGATACAAACCTATTTTATTACTGAAATGTTATACTGTCTCTTTCAGCCCAACAAGACGACTTTATTATTTTCCAGAGACCAACACAAATTAAGTTTGTTTATTTTACCATAAACTTCTCGTCATGTAGCTTTGTCTGATGTAATATGGTTAGTGTTGCATCATTTATATTGCTGGTTGTACATGCAAGTTTCCTAACGTCTCTCTCCTCTAATATTCCCATTTTTGTGTATGTGCATATTATGATTCAGTTTCCTCCTGTCTTCTAATGATTTGTACTGAAGTATATTTCTTTCTGATATCCTACCCGGTACTGTCTATTATGTCTATTATGCTGGTATTTTGTTGGCGTTTCGGTGGGATCTTTTGAGAATGCACTGATACTAGTTACTGCAGAATGTCCATCCCAATAATATCTTCCCATTGATACATCAGGATTCGAACCGGAAACCATTGGATTAACAGTCCAGTGACACGACCACTCCACTACACCTCCATATGAGTGTTGTGATGGTGGTATGGATATTCGTAGTTAGGATTAAATAGTGGACTGTATAATTATAAATACCATACAATAATTTATATCACCTGAATACTGGAACTAGTGCTGTAGGGCCTAGTTGACCTGTTGAGCCATGGCGTTGTTACAAGATGACGTGTGGGAAACAGGAGTGTTAGCCAATAGGATAGAGTTGATGAATAAAGAAGGGGGCCACTATACTTGATGATTGATGGGAATGATGATTAATGATCTATGGATTAGTATGGATAAATGGAAAATTAATGAGCTAAGTACTATCACTAATGGGGCAAAAGGTGAGGTGAAAACACGAGAGTATGGGCAGACGGTCTGGTTGTGGTGGCGGCTAGGTAGAGAGTGTCGGCTCCCTGTCAAATTTGCGGGAGCCTTACTTTTCTGCGCATGCGTTAAGAGGTCGGGATTTATTTTCCCTCCCAATTATAACTACCTAAGTTCATAAGAATGATAGATTACCCAATATCCAATATAGAAGATAATTATTAACCTTTTAATTATTCTATATAATTATTGATCCAACAAACTTAATACTAAAAACTTAAAGTAAGACTGTCCATATCAGAGTTTGGACACATTCCCGCCACCAGGTTTATATAATACAGTATCTACAAAAGCCCGGAGGCTATTTTATTTTGCCATGATTGGGAGGAGGCTTGAGCCGCCTGTCGACTAGGACGTCGACTGGGTACGTCGACCGGTTGATCGGTTGGGGTAGCCACGGTGGGAATGTTTCCAGGCGTCTCCGAGGAGTCCTCTTTGCACTCAATGTCCCCCTCAAGAGGGTACAGACGGACAGTCGGCCGCGTATATATTCCCGTCTTCGTCCGGACCCTAGCCACTCTGACTTCTCCGTCTTGACCGGGTAATAACTCGACAATACGGCCCAACTTCCAAAAAACGCGTGGACCCTCATCATGGATGATGACGACATCACCGATACCTGGCCACCGACCATTTAGTGGTCTCAGCTTACACTTATGCGCCTCTCTGAGGGTCACCAGATACTCTTTAGACCAGCGTCGCCAGATATCTTTCGACAGTTAGCGAATATATTGATATCTGACTGAAATGACATCTTTATTTATGTAGTCTGGATCTTCCAACCCATCCTTCATTTCATTATCATCAGGAAGATCCCGCAACCGATGACCCCGCACCAACACAGAGGGTGTTATTGGGGTAAGATCCCCTAGGTCGCCCGAAGCATAATAAAAGGGACGATCATTGATAGTGGCCTCAATTTCCAACAGTAGAGTAGTCAATTCCTCCAAGGAAAGTAAGACACGTCCCAACACCTTCTTCAACCCCGCCTTGACAATGCCGATGGCCCTTTCCCATATAGCGCCGAACCACGGCGCCCTAGCCGGGATAAACCGCCACTCACATTGAACACTGCCAAGGTGGGACTGAACTTTAGGGTGATTACAAAATTAATGTCCGATAAGTACCAAGAGGCCCCAACAAAAGTGCTGGCATTGTCACTTAAAATGATCCAGGGAAATCCCTGTTGACTATAGAACCTCCTGAATGCGTGGAGGAAGCTGTCACAAGTGAGGTTGGTGACTATTTCGATGTGAATTGCTTCTGGTGACCACGCAAGTAAATAAAAGCATGTAAGCCTTGATGGTCGGCGCGTCCTTGATCGGGATTGCTCCGCTATAGTCCACCCCAGTGACCTTATAAGGGTCTCCAGGGGTGGTTCGCAGGGCTGGTAAAGGTGGCAGTCCTGTATAGTCGTAGGGCTTACCTTTTACCCGACGACATTTCAGACATTTACCCAGTACACCTTTCACCACCTGCCTGAGTTTAAGCACCCACCATTTTTTACGAACATAGGTAACCACGTGACCGACCCCATAATGGCAACAGAGCCGATGGCACCGATCAATTATCAGTTGGGTCAAGGGATGTTTGGAGGGAAGAAGTTTAGGATACTTGCATGATTCTGATATAGCCGCTAACCTCAATCTGCCTCCACAATGAATTATATCTCCCTTCAGGTGTAGTCCTAACTGGTTTATTTGGTTATTTCTGGACTGTTTACCCTTCACCATTATTTCAAGTTTCTGCGAATAGGTCTCTTTTTGGCATAATTTGAGTAAAA
This sequence comes from Lithodes maja, assembly GCA_037953745.1. Taxonomy (NCBI): domain Eukaryota; kingdom Metazoa; phylum Arthropoda; class Malacostraca; order Decapoda; family Lithodidae; genus Lithodes; species Lithodes maja. Next base: position 15,644 of record JBAKBP010034417.1, on the reverse strand, counting down.
CATTATCTGCAGCTCTAATTTCATGTACGTTGAGATGAGCACTACCTTTTGGGGGCAGGCTATTTCTTTTTGCCTTCAAATTATTTACGAAACGTATCACCCATGCTGTGACACGCTGCAATCTTTCATAGCTGATATATTTGTGCCAGTCCCATAACTGTGTGTCATCTTGGGGCACCGTGCCTACAATTTGGGTCACGATACCAGCGGGCTGCTGTTGGAGATCTATATTCTCTGGCCAGCCATCGGGTTTCAGGAGCCAAGTAGGCCCATTCCACCACAACGCAGAAGCACTCAAACATTTAGCAGACACGCCTCGAGATACCATATCACTTGGGTTCTGTTTAGTCGACACATACCGGAAATAAGCAGTCGGGACTAGGGCCTGTATCTCGTCGATGCAGTTAGTGACATACACTGGCAGTTTCTTTTGACTGTGAATCCAGTGTAGCGTAATTTGACTGTCACTCCACACATAGGTTTCAGAAATATGAAGTTTATCTTTATAGGCATTCTATCTTTATAGGCATTCTCAACGAAGTTAATCATTCTGGCGGCTAGCAGAACTGCAATTAATTCCAATTTAGGGATGGAAAGGGACTTAATGGCGGCCACCTTAGCCTTTGCCATGACCAAGTGGCTACCCTCTGGACTGACTAGATATATAGCAGTCCTGTAAGCGACACTGCTTGCGTCAGCAAATGCATGCAGGGAAATAGTCTTTCTGAAACAGATCCTCCTAGAGAACTCAATACAATTACAGAGAACCATGTCATCCACTATCCCCCGCCATTCCGCTTGCAGGTCCACAGAGAGATCATCGTCCCAACCCAATTTCAGTCTCCACAATTGTTGGAGAAAGATTCGAGACCTTATTGATACTGGCAACACAACACCCAAAGGATCAAAGAGTTTGGCAGCAAACCTTAAACACTCACGCTTTGTAACCTGTTCAAATGGAGCATACTGAACTCCAATGGAAAGAGTATCAGAGTCAGTTTTCCACACCAGGCCAATTACTCTCACCAAATCCTGTTGTTCCGCAGCAACACCATCCTTCTGCAACACCTTTCTCAAGACGGGACTATTGTGGCCGATTTGCGCAGGAATAAATGGGCATTATCCATTACTTCACGAGCCATATCGTAAGCATGGACGAGGGAACTTTCATTATCCCCCGTACCTTGGAGGTTATTGATATATAGCATGGCCTTAATTTCCTGCACCAACTCCGGGTCTGCATCAACAAGAGAAAGATGCTTAAGGATGGTCGCGTTAAGGAGAAATTGAGAACAGGTCGCACCGAAAAGGACAACCCTGAACCGATAACAGATTAGAGGAGAATCTAATTGTAGAGGATCTTTCGGCCACATAAACCTAGTGTAATCCCTGTCATCCTCATGAAGTTTCAACATCAAGAAAGCCTTCTCGATGTCACTGACCCACGCATACTGATGCAGACGGAATCACAACATAACCTGAGCAAGGTCCGGTACTAAAGAGGGTCCCGTATGTAGACAGTCGTTTAGACTGGGTTTGTGTTTGACGGCTTTGGCGGATCAGTCAAACACAATACGTACCGGTGTAGTCTTGCTCTGTTTTACGACCCTGTGATGCGCCAGATAATGACATGAGACAGAGTCATCGAAAGGAACCTCCTCGATGAAACCCTGCGACAGTTGATCAGAAATTACCTCTGAATATTGGTCACAAAACTTAGGCTCAGCTATAAATCTCTTTTGTAGACCTCGTAGTCTCCCAACATCCAAACCTTTATTGGTGGGCAACTGTTCTTTTAATTCAGTCCAGGGCAGACGTACCTGATATTGTAGACTCTCAGGCTCGTAGATGACTGTCTCCTCATAACTGATCAAAGCTTGCCATTCGGCTTGCGAATGTTCTTTGGGTGATATGCCAATGTGGTCTAAATCCCACAAAGAATTCAGTTCTTCTTTGCACGGGAACTGTTCAGTAGACATATATTGGTCCACTGGAGTTACTGCCACTTTTAGAATTGTTACAACCTCAGTATTGGAGCTGGATGTGGATGCCGCAAAAGAACCACTCAGTGCATATCCGAATTTGGTTGGAAGTAAAAACCAAATTACCTACCCGTTTATAACCAGGTCGCACTATGTTGTAGTAATAGTCGGCACCAATTAGTACCTCCAGCTGTGCTGTGTCTGTGACGCATGAATCGGCCAATTTAATGCCATGGTGCTTTAAACTAGTCATTTCAGCACTAAGACTAGACTCACCTTTTTGTTCGGGAAGTTCCTCGACCACAATTGCTTCGAGACGATGGAACCTACCATGATGTAAATATTTCAGTGCGACAATAGTATACTCACGAGGGGTTTGAGTTTCGGTGCAACCATGAAGCCATAATTCTTCCGTCCCCACGGTTTCGTATGAAAGGGACGGTAGTACGGATTTCTTCACGAAGGTCCTCTGTGAGCATTGGTCTAGTAGCGATCTGACTTTTATACTTTTCCTGTGTCTACCCTTTACAGGCAGCTGAACTGTGGGTAGGATCACAGTTTGCTTATTCATACTTACAGACATTGTTGTTGAGGTTGTAGGTGTTGACTCTTCCCTAGTAGTACCTCCACTTGCCAGTCTTGCCTCTCTTTGTTTTGGGCACAGGGAGTGAAAGTGCTTACCCTGGCAATACCTACAATTTTTGATGTTTGGGTTAGTGCACCCATTACTACCATGATCACTGGGAGTCACAGAGTCGTAGTTGCCGAGCTCTTTTAATTTTGAGCGGTCCCGTTTTATGTTTAACCCTTCCTCCCCGGGTGTCATTTTAATATGACACCATGGCAGATGGGCAGGTACCCGGGTGTCATTTTAATAGACAGTAAGCTTGAAAGCCTATTCAGCTTGGTCTGAACGCCGTGCGTCTGACGCATGTAAACAAAGCCGATCGTTGCGTCACCGCACCTCCGAAAACAAGAAGGAGAAGACTCGTTTGTTATTGTATGTCTGTATGTCGTTGTTTCAGTAGTGAAAAGATCGTCGTATTGCTAACATTGCCTGAAAATGCTCTCCACTAAAATCGTCATCACAACTGAACCAGTTGACTTAGAGAGCTCTACTCAATGCCAGTCTACAGATTGGAAACCGCACTACATTTATAGATGCGTGGGAAATTTCTAGCAGTTAAAATTAACCAAAATACGGTAGCCTACGCCGCACTGTCATTAGGAGAGCTAGCCCGGGCCAGGAGGGTTAAAGCATTTATACCAGGGATGGTTATTCCCACCGCACAGTTTACATGGGAACCGGCTACTACCACTCTGTGTTGCGAATGCAGCCGTAGCCACAGGCATATTCTTTCCTGGGGAGTCCTGACCAACCATGTTATACAATTCTGTCTGAAAACACCGTGTGAAAGTCTTGTAATCTAGGCTTTACTCACCCATCTCCCTCCTAATGGTCTCCTTAACTGGTGATGACAATTTATTCAGCAATGTAACCACACAGAACTCTTCCAGACTCACCTGTTGACTAGTCATAGATCTCATGGCACTTTCGATGGTGGCGTAGAAAGCCTTTAGTTCTACGGCCTGACATTTAGGAGCGACAAGGTTATGGAAATGCATGATATGTGCCACTTTTACCCTGTCGGGACGCCCGAAGGTTTCTTGAAGCAAGTCTAAGGCAGGGGCGTAACTTGCACCCTCAACCGTGAAACCTTCTATCAATTTATAGGCATCCCCCTTTAACTGACCCTTTAAGTATGTTAACTTTTGAATTGCACTTAAGTCAGTCTTTTCATGCACCACACATCGAAACATGTCCCAAAACCAAGTCCATAATGTGGAGTCGCCAGCGAAGGTGGGTAGGATCAGGTGCGGCAATTTAACTCTCGATCCTTTTTTGTTGTCGGATCGAGTTTGCCCTTCTGCATTACCCAATTTCTCATTTAACCTGACGATTATCCCATAGATATCAAATAAGTAAATGGTATCCACTTGGTTCTCCTGAAAATATTCAGAGTCTGAGGGATATAGCGGCAACAAGACCTCTTGATTGGCCTCAAACTTGGTCACTTGGGACTACACGCTATGCAGTTTTGCCTCGACTTGTACCCGAGATGCAGTTTCCAAGAACTCATCTACATTTTCTGTCAGGACAGTCAATGAACCTTTAAGACCTGCCTTACGGCGTTTGCCCTGGGCTAGAGCTTCCATATTGTCGCCTCTAGTCCAAAACAAACGGAAATTGCAAATCCTAGACCTTTACGACAGTTTATTCGAAACAGGAAATCTTCTGCCGATCAAACTCAGGTTCTAAGGCTAAACGCGAGCGACCAATGACAGATAATCAAAGAGCGAGAACAAATGCGAGTAACATCAAATGCGAGAGGGAAAACAAATTGCAATACTTATCATGCCGATCAAAATCGGGTTCTAACACTAAACGCGAGCAATGGCAAAAAAAAAAAAAAAAGGAAAAAACAAAGGATATACTAACAAGACATGGTGATAAATAGCCGATCAAACTACGGTTCGGACCTAACACTAAACGTGAGCGACGGGATACATGGCAAACTATCAGAACATGGGTGGCATTAGGACTATAGAATTTAATGTACGCGCCTGCCGAGTGCCGAAATCATTAAAGTTAAATCCCAAAGTACAACCCTTCAAAATTTAGAATTTAGATGCCACAATGTAAATTGAAAAGTTAGGCTATCACAGAAATTTTGAAAAACAGGGTTAAATTAGATGCATCAAGATTTACTAATAATTTAGAAAAGCCAATAGATATCTTTAAATTTAGCTTTAGTTAGGCTTAATCAGAAAGAACAAATTTTAAATGAACTTAAATTTAAATGTAGTTAGGCCTAATCAGAAAAACAAGACTTATTGAACTTTCAAATTAGTCAATCAGAAAAAATGCAAATTATGGGTTAGTTAAATTTAGTGCATGTTATATTCCACAAAGGATCTGTCAAGCAGAGCCTCAGCGTCCGCACCAAAGAACTTCCGAGCCGTCTCCACGATCTCGCGGAACAACTGATCTGAGGCGGGCGGTGTGAGATGGATTCCGTCCCACCCAAAATCAGTCGCTGCGGTATTCATGGGCATGTAGCGGCTCCGGGTCCATGGCAGGTTGCGCTTAAGCCACTGATTGAGGGAGTTTCGGATACGGTTAAACTCGTCAAATTCGATTCCTCGTGGATTCTGGCGCTTCTCTATGCCAATTATGTAACAGTGGCCTCCTGTTTGACTCTCTATATCTCTGGCCAACTCTTGGATCTGATTGGCCAGTTCCTTAGGGGCAACGCCTGACCTAATAATTATCATTGCCACCTATTACCAGGTATGATAAGTCAGGACGCCAGCTAACTAAGTGGTCCCACGCTTCAGTGCTATGCAAGGTACTTATTTTAGCCCCTGGGGTGGCAAGAGCTTTGATTGTGTAGTGGGGGTGGTAGATATACTTATCAGTTCCGTACAGTTTGCGCACATAGGAATGGTCAATTATGGCCACCTTTTTAATGAGGCCAGGGTAAATAGCCCTCTCTGGCTCAAAACCTTCCCCTACACCACCTCCCGCTGCCCCGTCCTTAAAAAAGCCATGTGACATGTTGGCAAATCAGGAAAACCCTCGCGGCCGAAAAAGAAGAAAAAAATCGCGGGAGAGTAGCCATCAAATGCACCGACAAGTAAACAAAGAAGGCCCGGCCAACGAACACACTAGGATCCGGTTCGAAGGACCATATATTATATGGATATTCGTAGTTAGGATTATATAGTGGACTGTATATAAATACCATACAATAATTTATATCACCTGAATACTGGAACTAGTGCTGTAGGGCCTAGTTGACCTGTTGAGCCATGGCGTTGTTACAAGATGACGTGTGGGAAATGGGAGTGTTAGCCAATAGGATAGAGTTGATGAATAAAGAAGGGGGCCACTATACTTGATGATTGATGGGAATGATGATTAATGATCTATGGATTAGTATGGATAGATGGAGAATTGATGAGCTAAGTACTATCACTAATGGGGCGAAAGGTGAGGTGAAAACACGAGAGTATGGGCAGACGGTCTGGTTGTGGTGGCGGCTAGGTAGAGAGTGTCGGCTCCCTGTCAAATTTGCGGGAGTCTGACTTTTCCGCGCATGCCTTAAGAGGTTGGGATTTATTTTCCATCCCAATTATAATTACGTAAGTTCATCGAAATGATAGATTACCCAATATCCAAAATAGAACATAATTATCAGCCTTTTAATTATTCTATATAAATATTGATCCCACAAACTTAATACTAAAAACTTAACCCTTCTTTAGCGGGACCCGACTTAAGTCCGTATAAAAAAATTTGGACTATGTGGCGGGGCCCGACTTAAGTATGTGTGCAATGTTGGCGCAATATTGGCTCTGAGAGAGAGACAAGCGATGGGAGGAGCATAGGGCGGCTCATGACCGTTCTGCACGGACCTCGCGCGACAACTGACACTTACACAACATACATCCACCCTCTCTCCCTCACCACACACGTAATTATGTAACGAAATGACCTTATTTTACCGTTTTTGCCCTTCGGTTGCACGATCGTTGCAAAACAACCAGTGATCGTAGAAGGATGGTTCAGGTGTCATTGGAAAGCTCAATTAACGCCCTTTCAGGGATACATACTTGTATTACGCTCTGGCTCTTGTTTAGTCATGAAAAAGAGCACGGAAACAACGCCATTTATGGTGTAAACCCCCCGCTGTGCGGTACATAGAAAGTTACCGCCTCGCCGCTCTTAGGGTGTTAAAGTAATACTTAAAGTAAGACTGTCCATATCAGAGTTTGGACAGGTGGTGATAGCTGAGGTGATTGTTGTTGATCGTTTTTATGACCATAGTAACTGTGAGGAGGGATGTGATGGTGGTTATGGGTGTGGTAGTTATATAATGGTAGTTGTGGTAGACATAATGGTGGTCAAAGTATTGGTAGCACGGCAAGGTTGGTCGTATAGGAAGTAGTAGAGGCCAAGGTTATGGTAGTAGTAGTGCTGACAATGATTTAGTATATATAATTATATGCAGTCGTTGTGGTAAATGATATAACAGATATGACAACTGATTGAATTGCATTTTGTGGCAGCTGTTATTGTGAAAAAGCAGAGTGTGTCGATTACTAATTGTACAGTAACCCCCTAAACTATCTTCAGTCAGGTAGTAAATGGGTAGGTGAGGAGCAGGGCGGGTTTGGGAATTGAAGAAGGTACACACTGTAGACCAGATATTATCCTTAAGATATGTTGTTGAGGAATTGCCATTATGAACCTGGAGAAATCACATGGCACAGTTGACATAGATGGTTCGTGGAAAATATTGAGAATACACAGAGTAGTTGGTATGTTGCTGAAAGCGGTAAAGAGTATATACTGTATGAGGGTGCAGAAATGGCAGTGCGTGTGGAAAATGGACAGAGCGAGTTCTATGATCTGAATGTCGAGTTAATATCAAATTAATGTATAGGTTAAATGTCGGCATTATATTATGTTGTCATGGGTTTTCATAAAATATATGAAATATCACTAAAAATTACATTAAGCCTTTTGTAAATAGTCACAACATACCGTAGTCACTGGAATAATGAGTGATAACAAAAGGTCCAATATAACGTGATCAACCTTTTTATCTGCAGCTTTTGTTGTCTCGTTTTTCTTTCTTGTGTCATATGGTAACATTACTCCTTAACGAAAGTGAATAACTTGATATAATTATTCGTTAGCTGAGAAAGGATCTGTGGGAATGAATAGGGTAAAGGCAACCTAAATTAGCCATCTGACTTCCATATACCCTTCCCAATCAAAATAATACCGTTTAATAATAGCCTTGACACATACAAATTGCGTCATCGAATCTAAACAGTTTGGATAACCTGAGAGTAGTATAATTAGCATCTCGCGTCGTACAATCACCACCTAGTCAATAACTCTCTCTGTAGACTTCTTGCAAAGTGTATGGTTTGCTTGGGCGAATTCTTGATGTTGACTGTATATCATGTGCATCAATATAATTAAAAATATATTATCCTTGCTTTAAATTATCATGTAAAACACATAGCAAATATATGTGATTTTAGGAAACAGGAATGAGAGAGAGAGAGAGAGAGAGAGAGAGAGAGAGAGAGAGAGAGAGAGGAGAGAGGAGAGAGAGAGAGAGAGAGAGAGAGAGAGAGAGAGTTACAAGATTGTGTCCTGTAGACACATATTGTAGATAATAAATAACGTGATATAAATACCTCCAGCACATATATTACCACTTAAACTACATAAGCTTATGAAAACATGAATAATGTTGTTTGAAGGAAGTCCATTAATAAGACCTATTAATATTAGATATCAACCTGTTGTGATGATGTAATACAACCATCTTTCCTAAGTATTTATCCCATATCCAAATTGTGTCTACTATTACTTCTGGCTATACTATTATTACAACGCATCCACAACGACCATAACACAACTATAGTCCTTTCATTACAGGCTGACCATTATTTCAACTACTTACTTTTATATCCCAATAATTTCAATCATAATCGAGCGGTTCCATGTCACTTCAACCAGTAGAGCATTTCAAACAGTAGCTCTCAACCAGTGCCAAATTAACCCAGATCAACCAAACCAGTGCCAAAATATAGTACTAACATAACCTAACCTAACCTAACCGTATTGGTTGATCTGGGTACTGGTTGAGAGCTACTGGTTGAAATGGTCTACTGGTTGAAGTGACCGGTCACCTAATCGAGCTAATATAATAATTATCTACCATTGTTTTTCTATGTGTATTACAGAGCCAATAGGCAGGCTACCTGGGGAGAGTCAGCCAGGGAATATGTGTGGAAGTTTACAGCCCATTTGCTCAAGTCCTTTAGGGTTACAGAGGTTAATATTTACGATTTCTGGCGTACCTATAATGAACAGGATATACGATACATATTTTGCTCACATTCAACCTGTCCCAAAGAAGGATGACCGCTCTCAATCCTCCAACTATCGTCCAATTGCTCTCATCTCTTGTCTTTCTAAAGTTTTTGAAACTAGTCTTGGCTTCCCAATTTCTTAAACATTTCTCTTCTCATAATCTGCTCTCAGAGCGCCAGTCTGGCTTCCTCAAGGGTCGCTCTACTGGTGATCTTCTTTCATATCTTACTAACTCTTGGTCATCCTCCTTTCGGGACTTCGGTGAGACTTTTTCTATTGCACTAGACATATCGAAAGCTCGATAGAGTCTGGCACAAATCTTTTAGTTCTAGACTACCCTCCTTCGGTTTCTATCCTTCCATCTGTGCCTTTGTCTCTAATTTCCATTCCGGCCGTTCCATAGCCGCGGTTGTGGACGGCCATCGTTCACTTCCTCACCCTATAAACTCCGGTGTTCCTCAGGGCTCTGTCCTATCTCCTATTATCTTTCTAATTTTTATAAATGATCTTCTCAACTGTACTTCAATTCCCATCCATTCATACCCAGATAACTTAACCTTACACTACTCCATTAGTTTTTCAGAACGCCCCAGCCAGCAATCCCTCACCGACAAACGTAATGAAGCCATAGAACTCTTAAATTCTGATCTAAATACTATCTCCAATTGGGGCAGAGAAAACCTTGTTACCTTTAATGCTTCCAAAACCTAATTTCTCCATCTATCTACTCGTCCGAAACTCCCAGCGGACTAGCCCTTATTCTTTCAACAATACAAAAATCAATCCTTCATCTTCTCTCAATATTCTTGGTGTCTCTTTTTCTTCTGCTCTCAGTTGGAAGGACCATATTACCAGTCTTGCTAAGGCAGTCTCCCAGAATCTGGGTGTGCTCAAACCGCATTAGGGGGTTCTTTTCCCTGCACAGCTTCTTGCTCTGTACAGGGGCATAGTGCGTCCTTGTATTGAGTATTGTTCACATGTGTGGGGGAGGTTCCTCTCACACCGCCCTCCTAGACAAAGTTGAAAGGAAGCCTTTCGTATCATTAACGCCCGTCCACTCACCAACTCTCTGCAATCTCTCTCTCTCCGCCCGCAATGTTGCATCTCTCTCGCTATTCTATCGCTACTATAATAATCAGTGTTCCTCAGAGCTTTCCCAGTGTATACCACCTCTTTTACGTAGGGCACGTGATACCCGTCTTGCAACTCAATCCTACCCCTACTCTGTGCAACTCTCCATCCCAAGAGTGAAACGTTACTCTAAAACTTTCTTCTACTCAACAGCTGTGCTCTGGAACTCTCTCCCAGAATCAGTCTTTCCCTCTTCCTATGACTTGAATTGCTTCAAACTCCGTGTGTCCAGGCATTTTGGCTGGAACGTCCCTTGATTTTTGGCCCTGTCACTCGTTCAACTATGGAGGAGGCACTCGCTATAGGCAGTTCTGCCTTTTGCCTCCCTCAATCACATAGAAAATAATATATATAATAACACAACATAACCCTCCCCCCCCCTCCCATCGGAGACTTCACTAAGGTTACTCAAGCCTGTTAAATTGATATTGCAAAACATATTTCAGATTCACGGGACACTTGGACAAAGGGTTATTTCATCCCCTCAGCTTACTATGAAACATTCCACCACCAACATCAACTACCACCAGCAGTACCAACATCCTCACCACCAACACTAGCTGTACCACCATCACCAACACTAGCTGTACCACCATTACCAACACTAGCTGTACCACCATCACCACCACCACCACTACCAACACTAGTTGTACCATCATCACCACCACCACTGCCAACATTAGCTGTACCATCATCCTCACCACCACCACTACCAACACTAGCTGTACCATCATCCTCACCACCACCATTACCAACACTAGCTATACCATCATCCTCACCACCACCACTACCAACACTAGCTGTACCACCATCACCACCACCACCACTACAACACTAGCTGTACCATCATCACACCACCACCACTGCCATCATTAGCTGTACCATCATCCTCACCACCACCACTACCAACACTAGCTGTACCATCATCCTCACCTACCAACACTAGCTGTACCATCATCCTCACCACCACCACTACCAACACTAGCTGTACCACCATCACCACCACCACCACTACCAACACTAGCTGTACCACCATCACCACCACCACCACTACCAACCCTAGCTGTACCACCACCACCACTACCAACACTAGCTGTGCCACCATCAACACCACCACCACTACCAACACTAGCTGTACCACCATCACCACCACCACCACTAGCTGTACCACCACCCACCACCACTAGCTGTACCATCATCACCACCACCACTACCAACACTAGCTGTACCACCATCAACACTACCACCACTAGTTGTACCACCATGACCACCACCACCAATACCAACATTAGCTGTACCATCATCCTCACCACCAGCACCACTACCAACACTAGCTGGACCATCATCCTCACCACCACCACTACCAACACTAGCTGCACATCATCCTCACCACCACCACACTGCCAACACTAGCTGTACCACCATCCTCACCACCACCACCATCAACACTACCACCACTAGTTGTACCACCATGACCACCACCACCACTACCAACACTTGCTGTACCATCATCCTCACTGCCACCACCACTACCAAACTAGCTGGACCATCATCCTCACCACCACCACTACCAACACTAGCTGCACCATCATCCTCACCACCACCACTACAACACTAGCTGTACCACCATCACCACCACCACCACTACCAACACTAGCTGTACCACCATCACCACCACCACCACTACCAACATTAGCTGTACCACCACCACCACTACCAACACTAGCTGTACCACCATCACCACCACCACCACTAGCTGTACCACCACCACCACCACTAGCTGTACCATCATCACCACCACCACTACCAACACTAGCTGTACCACCATCAACACTACCACCACTAGTTGTACCACCATGACCACCACCACCAATACCAACATTAGCTGTACCATCATCCTCACCACCACCACCTACTACCAACACTAGCTGCTCCATCATCCTCACCACCACCACTACCAACACTAGCTGTACCACCATCAACACTACCACCACTAGTTGTACCACCATGACCACCACCACCACTACCAACACTAGCTGTACCATCATCCTCACCACCACCACCACTACCAACACTAGCTGGACCATCATCATCACCACCACCACTACCAACACTAGCTGCACCATCATCCTCACCACCACCACTACCAACACTAGCTGTACCACCATGACCACCACCACCACTACCAACACTAGCTGTACCATCATCCTCACCACCACCACCAACACTAGCTGGACCATCATCCTCACCACCTCCACTACCAACACTAGCTGCACCATCATCCTCACCACCACCACTACCAACACTAGCTGTACCACCATCCTCACCACCACCACTACCAACACTAGCTGTACCATCATCATCACCACCACCACTACCGACACTAGCTGTACTATCATCCTCACCACCACCACTACCAACCCTAGCTGTACCACCACCACCACTACCAACACTAGCTGTGCCACCATCAACACCACCACCACTACCAACACTAGCTGTACCACCATCACCACCACCACCACTAGCTGTACCACCACCACCACCACTAGCTGTACCATCATCACCACCAATACTACCAACACTAGCTGTACCACCATCAACACTACCACCACTAGTTGTACCACCATGACCACCACCACCAATACCAACATTAGCTGTACCATCATCCTCACCACCAGCACCACTACCAACACTAGCTGGACCATCATCCTCCACCACCACCACTACCAACACTAGCTGCACCATCATCCTCACCACCACCACTGCCAACACTAGCTGTACCACCATCCTCACCACCACCACCATCAACACTACCACCACTAGTTGTACCACCATGACCACCACCACCACTACCAACACTTGCTGTACCATCATCCTCACCGCCACCACCACTACCAAAACTAGCTGGACCATCATCCTCACCACCACCACTACCAACACTAGCTGCACCATCATCCTCACCACCACCACTACCAACACTAGCTGTACCACCATCACCACCACCACCACTACCAACACTAGCTGTACCACCATCACCACCACCAACATTAGCTGTACCACCACCACCACTACCAACACTAGCGTACCACCATCACCACCACCACCACTAGCTGTACCATCATCACCACCACCACTACCAACACTAGTTGTACCACCATCAACACTACCACCACTAGTTGTACCACCATGACACCACCACCACCAATACCAACATTAGCTGTACCATCATCCTCACCACCACCACCACTACCAACACTAGCTGGACCATCATCCTCACCACCACCACTACCAACACTAGCTGCACCATCATCCTCACCACCACCACTACCAACACTAGCTGTACCACCATCAACACTACCACCACTAGTTGTACCACCATGACCACCACCACCACTACCAACACTAGCTGTACCATCATCCTCACCACCACTACCAACACTAGCTGGACCATCATCCTCACCACCACCACTACCAACACTAGCTGCACCATCATCCTCACCACCACCACTACCAACACTAGCTGTACCACCATCGTCACCACCACCACTACCAACACTAGCTGTACCACCATCAACACTACCACCACTAGTTGTACCACCATGACCACCACTACCAACACTAGCTGTACCACCATCCTCACCACCACCACCAACACTAGCTGGACCATCATCCTCACCACCTCCACTACCAACACTAGCTGCACCATCATCCTCACCACCACCACTACCAACACTAGCTGTACCACCATCCTCACCACCACCACTACCAACACTAGCTGTACCATCATCATCACCACCACCACTACCGACACTAGCTGTACTATCATCCTCCACCACCACCACTACCAACACTAGCTATACCACCATCCTCACCACCACCACTACCAACACTAGCTGTACCATCATCATCACCACCACCACTACCAACACTAGCTGTACCATCATCATCACCACCACCACTACCAACACTAGCTGTACCACCATCCTCACCACCACCACTACCAACACTAGCTGTACCATCATCATCACCACCAACACTACCAACACTAGCTGTACTATCATCCTCACCACCACCACTACCTGTACCATTATCACCACCACCACCACTACCAACACTAGCTGTACCATCATCCTCACCACCACTACTAACACTAGCTGTACCATCATCACCACTACCATGACTAGCTGTACCACCACCACTACTACCAACATTAGCTGTACCATTATCACCACCACTACCAACACTAGCTGTACCATTGTCACCACCACCACCACTACCAACATTTTCTGTACCATTATCACCACCACTACCAACACTATCTGTACCATTATCACCACTATCTGTACCATTATCACCTCCTCCACCACTACCAACACTATCTGTACCATTATCACCACCACTACCACTACTAACACTATCTGTACCATTATCACCACTACCAACACTAGCTGTACCATTATCACACCTCCACCACTATCAACACTATCTGTACCATCATCACCACCACCACAACTACCAACACTAACTGTACCATTATCACCACCACCACTATTACCAACACTATCTGTACCATTATTACCACTACCAACACTATCTGTACCATTATCACCACCTCCACCACTACCAACACTATCTGAACCATTATCACCACCACCACCACTACCAACACTAGCTGTACCACCACCACCACTACCAACACTAGCTGTACCACCACCACTACCAACACTAGCTGTACCACCACCACTACCAACACTAGCTGTACCGACCACCACTACCAACACTAGCTATACCACCACCACTGCCAACATTAGCTGTACCACCACCACTACCAACACTAGCTATACCACCACCACTGCCAACATTAGCTGTACCACCACCACTACCAACACTAGCTATACCATCACCACTACCAACATTAGCTGTACCACCTCCACTACCAACACTAGCTATACCACCACCACTGCCAACAATAGCTGTACCACCACCACTACCTATACCACCACCACTACCAAAATTAGCTGTACCATCACCACTACCACCACTATCAACATTAGCTGTACCACCACCGATACCAACATTAGCTCTACCACCATCCTCACCACCACCACTACCAACACTAGCTATACCACCACCACTACCAACATTAGCTCTACCACAACCACAACATTAGCCGTACCATCATCCTCACCACCACTACTACCAACACTAGCCGTACCACCACTACTACCATCACGGTTTAAAATATTTGAAACTCAATTAAGTTATTGATATGTTTTTGTCCAAGGGCTTCACAAAAGTGCTCTTAATTGGGGAATTTGTATATGACAATAAACAGTTGATCGCCGAATTAAACTGAAATATGTGCCTCGGAGAATGGCCAGGAGACACAAATACTTATCAGCCATAACAGTATAACCATCACTATAGTAGAGGACAAGCGTAAATAACAGTATAACCATCACTATAGTAGAGGACAAGCGTAAATAACAGTATAACCATCACTATAGTAGAGGACAAGCGTAAATAACAGTATAACCATCACTATAGTAGAGGACAAGCGTAAATAACAG
>JBAKBP010034416.1:0-17500 GCA_037953745.1 Lithodes maja | reverse complement strand
TTAAGCATCGAGCAAGGAATCTTCTGAAAAAAGTTAGATACTTCTCGGATGCTCGTAAGAAGTACGTATCGGATTTTGAACAGTAATTCAATAAGCAAAAAACACTGGCAATTAAATACTATTAAAGGTTTAAATTGGCATAAGAATAATTAAAAGAATATGCAATAGTAAATGGCAAACATTAAAAAGAAGTACTCCGCAAATGCAACGGCAATAGCCTACTCGGATTGTGCTCGTGGCCACTAATCACTAAAGTAGCCAAGCTTGCAACACATGAAATCAATAGTGCATAAACAATATCATACATAAGGAAAGCTTCAATACTATTCTGTATCTACTAATCGAGTAAAGTCTAGCTGGGGTACTGTGGGCAAAAGGTAGCAGTGACTGAGCAAAACGGCTTGTAGCCTAGCGAAGTCCTCACAACTGTTTAAAGTATTACGTTAAAACTAACAAGTGCACTTTGAGAAATCCAGATCCCTTGTATCTGGTTTTCTCCCGGCTCCTTGACTAAGTAAAAACAAACTGTTAATAAAATACAGGGTGGTTAGGCTCTTGCCCTCACGCACTGTAAATGATTAACTCAACACAGTCAGCCGCGAAGACAACCTAGGCTTCACTGAACCGAAACGAGTATGCAGGTTTATCGCTTAACCACTGCATCAAACAACAACTCGTAACACAGAAAAGCCTTACCCCAGTCTAGCATTACCTAGACTAGCAGAAAACAGGAATAATAATAATAACACACAGGGAAATGCATATACAAGTGCAACAAACATAAATCAATCCTATTCTAAGTCAACCCTTCCAAAATAGGCTATCTAATAGGCAAGTATCTCGTGAGAACTCAAGCGATAATACGTTGGCTGACTAGCTCTGCACCAACGGGACCATGGAAGTTAAACAGGGGAGGGAAAAAGAGGAGATAAGAATGTAAGGTAGTAGAGAAAGTTCCCATCAGTCAGAAGAATATATATAGTTAGCAAGGGAAATGAGAAGTCGCTCTGCCTAATGAGTTCTGATGAAAAAATGGCTAGACTTCCCTTTTTATACCCGGCCCTCTAGTGAGCCCAACGTGAACTACTAAGGACCGCCCACTGACAACCATTACGTAATTTCTCTCTCTCCTCTGGGATAGACAAAGGCTCCCCTAGCACTGAGGGAGGGAGGAATGGGAGTGAGTTAGGCCCACCTCCCGCCTGGCGCACCCACTGACCCCCAACTGTGGCTGTTTCTCTTCCCATCATTACAAATAAGTTTTACACACAATACTTATAACTAATGATATAAAATAGAACTCGTTGACTCAGATGAAAACAAAATACATATTCATAATACTTATAGTACAACGGCTCACATGAACTAAGTTAGGAAACTCTACATAGACTACAGCCAAAGTTCCTGCCCTGACGATCCTAGCGAGAGTGGGGCATGACTAGGCGTTCTGTACAGCATGCTCACACGTGGACATGCGTCACACCTCCCCCAAGATTTGACTCGCTCAACCCTGAGCTAAAATCTGACAAACACAGAACCCCATCAAGCCCCTCACACCCAGCGACCGCATGGCACTAAAACAAAGCTGAGTTTATCACCAAAACACATCTTATTATTAAAACAAAAATTCACATTTTATAACTCCTCCCAACAATAGCAAAAAGACACAATATCATGCTCCCAGACCGAGCTTACAGCAGCTCAGCCGTTTGATAGTTCGTGGACTACTCAAACTCTATAGGCTATGACAAACTTATACGATTACCTATATCAAAAGAAAGAGTTTTTATATGATTTTTATATTTTAATATGTTTTTCCCGGCTGCACTATAAGGGCAGCCTATTTTCCTCCACTCAAACCCACACACCTGTGATAGCCTACGACTGATCATCCACCCTTGATAAACAATCCGCGATCACATTGTCACATCCAGCAATATGACGGATGTCCAGGTTATACTCCTGCAACATCAAAGACCACCTGGTCAGTCTCATATTGCGATTGTGAAATTGATTCAGGAATCTCAAAGGGTGATGATCAGTGTAGATAACCACGACTGGGCCATAGGCTGGAACATACACCTCGAAGTGCCTGAGCGACAGCACAATCGCCAGTAATTCCTTTTCTATTGTAGAATAGTTCTTTTGTGCAGCATTGAACTTCTTAGAAAAGAAACTTACTGGGTGTTCCACACCTTCATTGTCTGTCTGTAGCAAGACGGCACCAGCCCCTACACCACTAGCATCTGTTGCCAGCTGAAAAGGCCTGTTAAAGTCTGGGGCCCTGAGTATCGGGTGAGTACATAGCAAATGTTTCACCAAAGTGAAAGCCTTTTCACACTCAGGTGCCCACAAAAACTTTTTGTCTTTAGATAACAAATCTGTGAGAGGTGCCAACACCGTTGAGTAACCTTTTATGAAGCGTCTGTAGTAGCCTATCATACCCAAGAATCTCATAATCTGCTTCTTGGTTGTTGGGTGCGGAAATTTATTGATAGCCTGTACCTTGTTCTGAGGAGGGCACACCTGTCCCCTTCCCACTACAAACCCAAGGTACTGCACAGTGGCTTTTACGAAGTCACACTTTGCCAAATTTACTACCAGACCTGCTTCACTAAGTTTCCGGAACAAGGTCTCAAGGTGCTCACAATGGCTCTCAAAGTCGTCATCATAAATGATTACATCGTCCAAATATACGGTCCAATTTGGAATGTCCTTTACAATTTCATTCATCAGGTTCTGAAACGTTGCTGGTGCATTCTTAAGTCCGTAAGGCATAACATTGCACCGGTAGGTACTCCCGTCCACAACAAAACCACATACCTCTTTAGCACGCTCGGACAAAGGTACTTGCCAGTAACCTTTTACTAAATCTACTTTAGACATAAAACGAGCATTACCAATTTTGTCAACACTATCATCAACCCGCGGAAGAGGATATGGGTTAGTTGGAGTCAAACCGTTTAACCTACGGAAATCAATACAAAAGCGTACCTTGCCATCTGGCTTAGGCTGCAGTGTTACGGGGGAAGTCCACTAAACTGTGCCTTTCTCTATCAACCCTCTACCGAGCATATACTCCAACTCATCCCTCAGAGCTGGTAGTTTTATGGGGGGCACACGGTACGGGATTGACTTAAAGGGTAGATGGTCCCCCACGTCAACATCATGCATAGCCTGAGTAGTGAGGCCTGGGTGTTCAGCAAATACAGTGGGGTATGAACCGAACAACTGACGGATAGCATCAAACTGCGGCTCAGGCAAATGAGCTTTTGCCTCGTCAGCCCTTAGGCTCGAGTTCCCCGCCCACTGATCCGCTGAAACATGTTGATCCCAGCTATCCTCCTCTGAAGCTTGACTGTCCCCCTCTCCTTCTCCACCACGGCCGCAACAAGCCAACACAGGGACAGTGAGAGGCTCAGAGGGGCGCCTCACATACTCTTTAATAAGGTTCACGTGACATAACTGGTTCTTTTTCCTCCTGTCTGGAGTGGCAACAAGGTAATCTAAGTCTGAAATTTTTTCTACAATTTTATAAGGTCCAGTGTACTTCGCAGAGAGGGGGTTACCAACCAAAGGCAACAAAATTAATACCTCTTGTCCTACAGTGAACTTCTTTGCGATCATACCTGTCCTTCATCAAAGCTTGTGATTCTGTCAAATTTCTACCTGCCATCTCCAGACTCTTAAGCATGCGCTCACGGCTTTCAAGCACATACTTTAATAATGGACAAGGCTGCACAGTCCCCTCCCAAATTTCTTTCAGCATGTTAAGGGGGCCCCTGACACGGTGTCCAAAAATCAGCTCGTTTGGACTAAATCCCAGGCTCTCACCAGGTACCTCCCGAGCAGCAAACAGCACATAAGGCAATCCAAGATCCCAATCCATACCGTTGTCAGCACAATAACACCTGAGCATGCTTTTAAGTGTAGCATGCCACCGCTCAAGCACCCCTTGACTCTCAGGGTGATACGCTGACGATACTACTGCTCGTATTCCATGCTGTTGCATGGTTTGCTTGAACATGTTGGAGGTGAAATTAGATCCCTGATCAGACTGAATCTCCTCCGGGTACCCGTACCTTGAGAAGTACCACAACAAGTTACTGACTACCGTCTTAGCCATTCCATTTTTCATAGGGTATGCATCGGGGTATCTAGTGGCAACATCCATTATGGTTAACAAAAATTTATTTCCAGCCTTAGTGGGAGGGAGTGGACCAACCATGTCAACAATAATTTTACTAAAGGGTGGCCCAATCACAGGAATAGGGTGTAACGGAGCCTTAGGAATAACTTGGTTCGGTTTTCCGACACGTTGACAAATATCACATGAGTTTATCCATGACTGCACATGAGACTTCATCCCCGGCCACCAAAACAATTTCCCCAAAGCCGCCACCGTTTTCTTGGCACCCAAATGTCCTGATAATGGAGAATCATGAGCCAACCTAAGCAAACTTTCCCTGCAACCCTCTGGCACGACCAGCTGGTCAACTGTACCTGATCCGCCCTCCCAGTTCCTTTTAGGATCTTGATATCGGTGGTATAAAATTCCATTAAAGAAAAATAAATCCCCTACCTTTGCATCCCTATCTTCTTCTAACTCCACAGCCCCATTGGTACACTGCAAAACCTCTGGATCCTCTAATTGCAACTTTCGAATGTCTGTGGGAGCCAACCTGTCTAACTGCTTGGTCAACAACTCATGCCCTCCCCCAACATCCAACTTAGACATCCGGTTTTCTCGCTGCAGGTAACGGTGCTGTCTCTGAGTCTCTGCCTCCTCCACTACTTTATCAACTGTGTTAGGCACTGGAGTTACAACAGACTCGGTCAAAGGTCCTGCTATTGGGTCTTTTGGGAGAGCCACTGGTTCTAAACTCTTCAAACTTTTCCCAGCCTTCCGCTTCTCCTTAATTCCCTTCCTCCGCTGTTCTGTGGCCTGGGAAATAGGCTGTGATACCTTAAATGCTTGGGAACGAGTTACCACACATGCCATCTGTTGGTGTTGACAACTCACTACCCACTCTTGTTCCTCCCTACTCACGTCGGCCGGCCTCTCGGCAACGACTAAGGGTGGAACTTCTAAAGTAGGCACCGCAAAGTCGTTGCCGAGAAGAAGGTCGACGCCCTCCACTGGCAATTTCTCAACGATCCCAACATCTAAGTCCTTAATCACACCATCAACTTCCAGCTCCACACGAACCAACGGGTATGACCTGGTCGCATTAATACCCTGAACAACAACCAACCGTGCCGCATTAATTGGTCGCCCTGTGAAATTCTTCAAAAGTGTCTGTGAAGCTCCAGTATCACGCAAAACTTCCACCTTATGCTGGCAACCCGCCCAACTTACCCTACCGGTCCCTCTGTGGGCGCAAAAGACATCACGGACAGGGGACGAGCCTTCCTGAGTCTTATACATAGCCTGTGACCCTGCCGCTGGCAAACTACCCTGGGTAAATCCAGACGACATTTCAGCCACTTACCCTACCGGTCCCTCTATGGGCGCAAAAGACATCACGGACAGGGGACGAGCCTTCCTGAGTCTTATACATAGCCTGTGACCCTGCCGCTGACAAACTACCCTGGGTAAATCCAGACGACATTTCAGCCACACCTATGCTGCGCACCAAAGACACGGCTGCAGCTGGCGGCTTACGAGGACAAGATTTTGCATAATGCCCCTTCTTTCTACAATGAAAACATTCCACGTCCCCTATCGGTCTCTTCTGATAAGGGGCGGAGTTCTGACCCTTCTGTAATGGGACGGCTGTAGTCTTTGGTTCAGTCCTGGTATCTTGGCTTTTAAACTGAGGTTTATATCTATAGTGATTGTCCTGAGCTCGAGGGTTTGGAGTATCGCGCCCCTTGGGAACTGCATCAACACGCTTTACAGATTCACATCCCCTGATTAGCGACAACCTGAGGTCAGCCATCTCAGCTGCCTCTTGAAGAGTTCTTGGGTTCTTTTCTTTAATAGTTAAAGTCATTTCTGCACCAGTACA
Organism: Lithodes maja; assembly: GCA_037953745.1. Lineage (NCBI taxonomy): Eukaryota > Metazoa > Arthropoda > Malacostraca > Decapoda > Lithodidae > Lithodes > Lithodes maja. The sequence continues at coordinate 11,489 of JBAKBP010034416.1, read as the reverse complement.
CTTATAAAACTGCTCGAGCAGAAACAGCTCAGTCAACTGTTCTGCCGTCTCAGCTTTCTCAGAACGTGTCCAGTTTTTAAGTGCATCTTTTAAGTCCCGGGCATGTTCAAGAAAGGTCGCCTCCCTAGTCTTTGTAACACCCCGAAACTTCAATCGATATGTTTTCGGTTGCAACTCGTATGCCCGTAGGACAGCTCTCTTCAATTCTGGGTAGTCAATGCAAGACTCTAAAGGCAGTGCATCATAAGCCTTCAGACCCTTACCCGTAAGTCTTGAGGAGACTAGAGCTGCCCACTTCTCTTCAGGCCAATTATGCTCCCTACACTTCTTCTCAAAACGATTAAAAAATTCTGTGACTTCAGTTTCACTAAATACCGGCACCAATTTGACTAATTGGGCCAAGGACTGTTCTCTTACTTGGCCCTCACGGCCCATCCGAGTCCCTGTCGACTCTGCACGAGTCTTATCTAAATCCAATTTAGCACAATATTTCTCAGAGTCGTACCTAAGCTCAGCCTCATGCCTCCTAACCTCAATCTCATGCCTCCTCGTCTCATCCTCCTGCCTCCTGGTCTCATTCTCCTGCTTCCTAGCCTCAATCTTAGCAAACTCAAGTCTAAATACCATCTCTGGAGACAGGCAGGAAGAGGGAGCTGCCACTACTGAAGGAGGGGGGGGCAAAAACTGGGGAACCACCACGTGCACCACCCGAGGGCACTCCAATCTGCCAATTCTCATCCCTCTGTGGGAGAGTGCTAACCTCCGGTAACTGAGTGGACGGCACTGTGGGAGTCGAGTGAGAGGGAATCTGGGGAGGAACCCCCCCAAACGCCCTCTCCCCCGAAACCCCATGTCGCCCACGCAACACCCAGGAAATCAGCTCCCCCTTGGACATCCCTGCTACATTGGAAATGCCCAAAACCTTGGCTATCAGGTGCAAGCCACAAACATCCACCCCAGTCAGCCTCTCCTCCGTCACGTGGTACCGCTTACTCACAAAAACTCTAGCATCCTCCTCACTGGTTACTAACGGCACACCTTCAAATGACATCTCTCGCTCATCGTCAGTGCTAATGCACGACATACTGAAGTCCACAAAAAAATTCTCGAGACAAAAGTGTTAAACTTCCTATGCAAGCACTAATTACTAAATTAACTGGAGTCTCTTAAATGCTTTACTAATTGCCATACAAAAAAAATATATTCTTCAATATGCACGCTAAAATACAAACAAACAAATGTTGTACAACTCTGCAAAAATTTATACTGTTCACAAAATCCTAAGCAAGGTCGCCATTTGTTACGAACTGGCACTCGGGTACACAAGGGCTCTCAATCAGGACTCGAATACGGCTCGCTGCCACAACGGAAACACACGATCCCAACCCCTGAGTACTGCCAGCCGAACAAAAAACACCAATACCCTCCAGAGTTCAATCTGCTATAACGGGGTATACAAGAACTCGGTACTAGTGTTCAACAACAGACTAATAAAGAGACAGGAATTATCTAGTCTGGTCAACAATCAAACAATGAAGTAAGAAACAACAACACCAAAGAATAGTGTTGGCCGAAGCCGAAGTAATCCACCCTTGACTATGAACTTAAGAAGTCCTCCACCCTCTACTTCGGATTATGCACTATTACGTTACGTTAATTAATAGTCCTTAAGCATCGAGCAAGGAATCTTCTGAAAAAAGTTAGATGCTTCTCGGATGCTCGTAAGAAGTACGTATCGGATTTTGAACAGTAATTCAATAAGCAAAAAACACTGGCAATTAAATACTATTAAAGGTTTAAATTGGCATAAGAATAATTAAAAGAATATGCAATAGTAAATGGCAAACATTAAAAAGAAGTACTCCGCAAATGCAACGGCAATAGCCTACTCGGATTGTGCTCGTGGGCCACTAATCACTAAAGTAGCCAAGCTTGCAACACATGAAATCAATAGTGCATAAACAATATCATACATAAGGAAAGCTTCAATACTATTCTGTATCTACTAATCGAGTAAAGTCTAGCTGGGGTACTGTGGGCAAAAGGTAGCAGTGACTGAGCAAAAACGGCTTGTAGCCTAGCGAAGTCCTCACAACTGTTTAAAGTATTACGTTAAAACTAACAAGTGCACTTTGAGAAATCCAGATCCCTTGTATCTGGTTTTCTCCCGGCTCCTTGACAAAGTAAAAACAAACTGTTAATAAAATACAGGGTGGTTAGGCTCTTGCCCTCACGCACTGTAAATTATTAACTCAACACAGTCAGCCGCGAAGACAACCTAGGCTTCACTGAACCGAAACGAGTATGCAGGTTTATCGCTTAACCACTGCATCAAACAACAACTCGTAACACAGAAAAGCCTTACCCCAGTCTAGCATTACCTAGACTAGCAGAAAACAGGAATAATAATAATAACACACAGGGAAATGCATATACAAGTGCAACAAACATAAATCAATCCTATTCTAAGTCAACCCTTCCAAAATAGGTTATCTAATAGGCAAGTATCTCGTGAGAACTCAAGCGATAATACGTTGGCTGACTAGCTCTGCACCAACGGGACTATGGAAGTTAAACAGGGGAGGGAAAAAGAGGAGATAAGAATGTAAGGTAGTAGAGAAAGTTCCCATCAGTCAGAAGAATATATATAGTTAGCAAGGGAAATGAGAAGTCGCTCTGCCTAATGAGTTCTGATGAAAAAAATGGCTAGACTTCCCTTTTTATACCCGGCCCTCTAGTGAGCCCAACGTGAACTACTAAGGACCGCCCACTGACAACCATTACGTAATTTCTCTCTCTCCTCTGGGATAGACAAAGGCTCCCCTAGCACTGAGGGAGGGAGGAATGGGAGTGAGTTAGGCCCACCTCCCGCCTGGCGCACCCACTGACCCCCAACTGTGGCTGTTTCTCTTCCCATCATTACAAATAAGTTTTACACACAATACTTATAACTAATGATATAAAATAGAACTCGTTGACTCAGATGAAAACAAAATACATATTCATAATACTTATAGTACAACGGCTCGCATGAACTAAGTTAGGAAACTCTACATAGACTACAGCCAAAGTTCCTGCCCTGACGATCCTAGCGAGAGTGGGGCATGACTAGGCGTTCTGTACAGCATGCTCACACGTGGACATGCGTCACATCTATAACTCACAAACGACTAGACTAATCCAGCTAACATTTCTACCAGTTGGGAAGGATCGGCTAGAGCATAGGTGTGGTAATTTACAGCCAATTTGCTCCAGCCCTTTTTGAGTTACAGAGGATAGAGGTCATGATTTCTCGCCTACTTACAGTGAATAGACTATAGTACATGTAATGGGAGGTTGTACGTTAGTTGAGGTATGGACCTTGGCTGATTCCAAGGGCCTCACCACAGACATTGTCGAGGGAGCTTCCGGTATGGATGCGGGAACTTCCGGTGATGGTGTTGTACTCTGAATTTTTTTTTGCAAAAATTCATGGAACATAGATCTTAAATCTCCTTTGGTTACATACTCCTGCTGAGAACTGTTAGATATACCTGAGGCTGTCTCTGACACATGAGCTAAGCGTTCGGGTTGGCCAGAAAATAAAGGATCTAATTCTTCCTGCCTCTTTGCTATCACTTCTATATCTTCCGGCTGTTGTCGTGCCTCAGAACTTAGTTGTTGCGCGAAACCTTCCCACGACAAATCCGGTACCGATGAAGGTATCGGATCGTGGGGCGTAACGTTCACATTAACACTGTCACTTACCTCCGCCGGGTATTGCCTTGGCTCCTGATGTCGCCACACACTGCGATCGTCTGTTTCTACCCTAGACTTATGTCCCACATTGTCACTGACATGGCTATCTGCCGGGTATCCTCTATACTGGTCCGCCAACACCTTGGCCGGAACCCTACTAACTTGACTAGCCAGATTATCAACCCGAGGAATAGCAAAATCCTGTCTAAGAGATTGGGACACGTTATAATTTATATCACTTGTACCATCCCTGGAAGTCGACTCAACGTCCTCCGTTCCTACCTCTGAACTGCCAGATTGGACGTTAGACATGGTAGAGGTAGGAGCGGAGGATGGAGGACGAGACCCCGGCGATTGCCGACGCCCCGAACACGTTGACTCCGTACGGGATTTCTGTTTAAGTCCATGTCTCCCTGACTTCGGCGGAACCACTGGTGCTGAGTCAGGAGATGTCTTCCTCTTCTTGATCTGGGACCTCGAAGTACTTAAAGATTTCGATGATTGACGGAGGGGCGATCTCGACCTAGATCTTGTACGATCTCGTGGAGAAATAGACTGGCTGGGGGGGTTTGCCTTAGTAGCGGATGAATCACTACTGTCACTACTACTCACAGTTTCTTTTGATAGAACTTTAGATTTTACTTTAGTTTTAGCATTGGACCGAGTTGAAGGAGATTTAGCAACTTGTGTTTTGATTATTAAATGTTCCCACAGAACTTCATCGTCGCACTGTAAAGCCTTGTGAGCTACATCCTTTGTATAGCAGTTAAAGGTCGCCTTGATTTCTAACAAGGCTACTAGACACGATTGATCATTATGATTGAATAACCCACTCCTAAGTTCAGAAGATACTCCACATTTCTTGGATAACCAGATACCTCTGGATCGGTCCAAGCATCTCACGCATTTAATGCAAGTTTGTGACTAAAAACTGGTATGAACAGACAAGTTGGAGTTCCTCCTTCCTGGGTCGTGCACCGAGGATGGTGTGTTGAATTCTGGAAAAGAAATTTCCAAGAATCAATGCTCTTAAGGATAAACCGAGACATTTACACATGTTATACCTCAGATACGTCAACAAACTAGATGTAACTACTTTGTTACTCTAATTTTCCGCCGCATCCTTCTGTTGAAAAGGATTCCCTATGATCTCTTCTGTGAAGGTTATATGACTGCTTATCTATGATACTTTGTATCACTGGCCTATACTTATGCATATTCATACGGTCCGGACGGTGTTCCTCCTGTTGTTCTCAAAAACTGTGCTTCCATGCTGACTCCCTGCCTAGGCAAACTCTTTCGTCTCTGTCTATCCTCTAACGTCTTCCCTTCATGCTGGAAGTTTGCTCACATTCAGCCTGTCCCAAAGAAGGGTGACCGCTCTCAACCCTCCAACTATCGTCCAATTGCTCTTATCTCTTGTCTTTCTAAAGTTTTTAAAACTATTCTTGCTTCCAAATTTCTTAAGCATTTCTCTTCTCATAATCTGCTCTCAGATCGCCAGTATGGCTTCCTTAAGGGTCGCTCTACTGGTGATCTTCTTTCATATCTTACTAACTCTTGGTCATCCTCCTTTCGGGACTTCGGTGAGACTTTTTCTATTGCACTAGACATATCGAAAGCCTTCGATAGAGTCTGGCATAAATCTTTAATTTCTAAACTACCCTTCTTCGGTTTCTATCCCTCCCTCTGTGCCTTTGTCTCTAATTTCCTTTCCGGCCGTTCCATAGCTGCGGTTGTGGACGGCCATTGTTCACTTCCTCACCCTATAAACTCCGGTGTTCCTCAGAGCTCTGTCCTATCTCCTACTCTCTTTCTAATTTTTATAAATGATCTCCTTAACTGTACCTTAATTCCCATCCATTCATACGCAGACGACTCAACCTTACACTACTCCCTTAGTTTTTCAGAACGCCCCAGCCAGCAATCCCTCAACGACAAACGTAATGAAGCCATAGAACTCTTAAATTCTGATCTAAATACTATTTCCAATTGGGGCAGAGAAAACCTTGTTAACTTTAATGCTTCCAAAACCCAATTTCTCCATCTATCTACCCGTCAGGATCGCCCAGCGGACTATCCCTTATTCTTCAACAATACAAAAATCAACCCTTCATCTTCTCTCAATATTCTTGGTGTCTCTTTTTCTTCTGCTCTCATTTGGAAGGACCATATTACCAGTCTTGCTAAGGCAGCCTCCCAGAAGCTGGGTGTGCTCAACCGCCTTAGGGGGTTCTTTTCCCCTGCACAGCTTCTTGCTCTGTACAGGGGCATAGTGCGCCCTTGTATTGAGTATTGTTCACATGTGTGGGGAGGTTCCTCTCACACCGCTCTCCTAGACAAAGTTGAAAGGAAGGCCTTTCGTATCATTAACTCCCGTCCACTCACCAACTCTCTGCAATCTCTCTCTCTCCGCCGCAATGTTGCATCTCTCTCGCTATTCTATCGCTACTATAATAATCAGTGTTCCTCAGAGCTATCCCAGTGCATACCACCTCCTTTACGTAGGGCACGTGGTACCCGTCTTGCAACTCAATCCCACCCCTATTCTGTGCAACTCTCCAACCCAAGAGTGAAACGTTACTCTCAAACTTTCTTCTACTCAACATCTGAGCTCTGGAACTCTCTCCCAGAATCAGTCTTTCCCTCTTCCTATGACTTAAATTGCTAAAAAGTCCGTGTGTCCAGGCATTTTGGCTCGAACGTCCCTTGATTTTGGCCCTGTCACTCTTTCAACTATGGGGGAGGCACTCGCTATAGGCAGTTATGCCTTTTGCCTCCCTCAATCACATAGACAAAAAAAAAAAAAAAAAATATTGAATATTACTTAAACATATTCTTATAGAATATAAACTGACAACTATCGGATCGCCTGCGATGACTAGAGTGATAGTTTTTTGTTTCATGATTCCCGCTAGACCCTTCCGCCGTGATGATGGATTCAAGGTCGCTATTAGCCGCGTGAGTATATCTGTATAGGCGAGTCATTCCGGCCAGGCTGAAATATTTTCCTTTTGCAAGACTTTGTCTTCCGCCGGAAAATCTGGTGGTACAACTGACCACGCCGGGTTTTGTATGGATCCCGGTGAGCCTCCAGGATCAATTTCCGAAAATTGATCGCCGGAAGGAAACACCAAACCCTTTGTGAGTTCTCACTTGCCAGACCAAGAAAGAATCTCACAACACATTAAAAATAAGACAGGACGTCTCCTGCCTCCTCCTTATCATGTATAATCGCACCACATGATAAAGAAGCACACATCTTAAGGCTATGTATATTAATGTAATAATAATACCTCCTAGCCATAGAAACACACCCCTAATATGAGGCTAGCCACGAGGCTTAGGGAAAATAGTACGATGCCACATGTAACCCTTACCTCCAGCGATAAACAGCAACCAACCACCCACCGTCGCCCCAGGCCAGAGGGGAAGGAGTCAGAAACGGACTCTAGAAAGTTCCCCACCATGTGGGACAACTCTTAAACTAGAGCTTCTGCATCAATAACAACACAGGTTACTCCATCATAAGGATGTACAAAGTAACCTAGCCCCGCAGTACACACAGCCTCCTAAATAACTAAAAGGCAAAGCTAACCGCTGAAAACAAAAACAAACACAAAGGCGTGCGAGCCCAAAGAGGCCGCATGGTCGCCTAACACTTGTACCCTATTTTAACACACTCCTGTGGACGTGCCAATGTGGACGCCCGTCCTAGCTAGTCTAAACCTATTCTAAAACATCTCAGATAAATACAAATGAGCAAAAGACTTACTAATAGACGAAAGAATGCAGAATGAAGCGACGGACGGGAGACATGTCTACACCGCACGGCCACAGAGAGAAGGCGGAATGACGCTCGGCAGATCAGCGTCTCGGATAAGAATCCACGGGAAAGACATCCACATATGTGGGAAGCTTAATTATAGCATTTCTTAAGTAAATTTGTTTTTTGTTTTTTTACAAAGTTTTTTCGTAGTGTGTACCCAATCATAATGACGATTCCATAAGAGAATTAGCGTACGCTTATGATGTTAGCTCCTCTTTCTCTCTGTGGCGGTCATTTCAAATGGCTAACTCAAGGTCTTGAAAGAGAGCTATTATATAATAGGCATATCGTCAATGATGGAAGGGCCACTAATAAATTATAATTATAGCCAGAATAAACTATCAAAACGTGTCATGATCCTCAAGGGGTTATAATTATAATTGAATATAGTGAATTAAAAATGTTTTGTGCATTGGGGGTAATTCGGTTAGGTACTTTTTTATATATACAAAAATTACTTTGAAAGTCGTATGATTTGAGCAGAGCCTATATGTCTAAAATTCTTGATGCCAAGCCTGTTACTCGAATGTACAGTTGCCCACATAAGATCTGTTAATGCCTCGTCGTGATCTATATGTATGAATGTAAAATTAGTATGAATGAATTGCGAGGGTGGTTTCTTTTAACAGTTGACTTCTCAGATGAGTTAGTCACTGCATAAGAAACTACTCGTATTTCAACCATGCACATTATATTTACGTATATAAGATCACAGAGAGGAACAGAACTTGCGTGGCCGGGTAACTGAAAATGTTATCCAGTTTTCGTTTTTTACAATTATCAACAATATTTATAAGTTTACTCATCTATTTAAAGTTGTGTTCACCTTGAACACGCATTCCTTTCATTAATCCTTTAAGATTGTGACGCATTTTGACAGTGTATTCTGGATACAATTGTGACGCATTTTGACAGTGTATTCTGGATACAATTGTGACGCATTTTGACAGTGTATTCTGGATACAATTTCGGAAGGATCTGTGGGAATTTAAGGGTAAAGACTATCTCAACTAACCCTCTGACTTCCGTATACCCTTCCTAATCTGAATAAAATCGTCTAATGATAGCCGGAAAATAGAAAATAAAATAGGTTTTGTATGGTTGTCATGTGAAGCTACAACAACCTTGATAATCCTTTCTTGCACAACGATGTAGAATAAAAGTCCAGAGATAAGTTATAGGTTCTATATTAGCCAGAGATACAGAGAGCTGGGAGGCACTGTTATGCTGAGTGCCGACCGGATGTTACTGAGGCAACATGTACAATGTTGCCAGATATATTTGGTGCAATATTGCCGCTACTAAAGAGTACGGTATATTACCATGGGATATTAAACAATGATAGTATTGCCCTGAAAGTACATGTGTGTATGTTGCAATATGGTTAAGGCGTGTGTACACTCTGTATATATGTTGTGTGTGTGCACTTAACCTATATCAACACCTCCCTCGCCCTTCAAGCTCGCAAGACGTTGTCGAGCTGACTCTTTTTCTAGGAGCCTTTCAGACCTACGTGGGGCCATGGGGAAAATGAAGGACTCTCTTTCTGGGTCCGTGCAAGTCACAGGGATCTCAGGGTTATGGGGGAGGGGTTCAACACCAGGGAAATTCACTGGGCAGAGGAAGCGATGGTTCCGCCAATATATCTTACCACTGGGGAGACGAACCTCATAATCCCTGGACCTGCCGCAGCCCATGACGACCCCAACCTTGTCCCAGCGGTGAGAAGTCGGGTCTTGGATCCGCACTGTGGTGCCGACTCTCAACCTGGGAAGGGGGCGTGCGTGCTGGTCATAGTTTCTCTGCACCAGCGCAGTGTGGGCGGCTGCACGGCGATCACAGTCCTCGGCCTTGGCTTGCCACTCTGCTGCAAAGGACTGGGGATGAGCAGGGACACAAGACCGTAGTGGGTGGCCATACAGGATTTGTGCCGGGGAGCGGCCTGTGAAGTTCGGGGTGTTGCGGAGCTCCAACAGTCCACGGTCAAAGTCTTCACAGTCGATGTTGCCTGAGGGAGCCATCTTCAGTATGAGGTGTTTGACGGACTTGACGGCAGACTCAGCATGACCGTTGGATTGTGGGTAGTGTGGGGAAGAGACCAAGTGATTGACTCCCCAACGCTCCATGAAGTCCCGGAACTCACGGCTAGTAAACTGTGGGCCTCCATCTGTACGTAGGCGGAGGGGTACACCAACTTCCCTGAAGTAGCGGCAGAAGATCCAGATGGTGTCTGAAGTGGAAGGTATCTTTATTGATATTCCCTGGACCTCTTTCTTTTCTAATGATGCACACTCCACCTTGAGCCACATACAAGATTTTGTAAAAATTGGAATGGAAACTTTTATTCCTCATCAAAAGTACAGTAAAAGATCTAATTCACCTAAATGGTTTGACCATAATTGTGCTAGAGTAACTGAACAAAAAGCAATAGCCTAAACAATGCATACACAAGATCAAAAACACATGAAGCCTTTAATTACTTTAGAAACATCAGAAATCATGCCAAAACTGTATTAAACCTAACAAATCATACTTTCTCCACAAGCAGGCAAATAAACTTCTAAATAATCCAAATGATAACAAAATATTTTGGTCTACTCTTAACTCATTCAAATACAACTTCACTACTGCTTCATCCATTCCACCATTAAAATCTCCGACTGGCAATCTTGTAAGTGACCCAAGAGGTAAAGCTAACCTTCTTGCGGATATTTTCTCCACCAACTCAACCTTAGATGAAATAAATCAAGATGTCCCTGTACTTAATTTTAATTCGCCTGAAATTCCCTCACTTAAGATCCACACCAGACATGTCAAAACTATTTTGCAGAATCTCTCAGTAGATAAGGCTCCTGGTCCAGATGAAATTCCTCCAATAGTACTTAAGAATTGCTCCTTGGTGCTCGCTCCTGTATTGGCAAAAAAATTTCCGTCTGTGTACCTCATACTTCCCAGTACCCTGGAAAGAAGCAAACATTCATCCAGTTCCTAAAAAAGGTGCCTCTTCAGATCCATCAAACTACAGACCAATAGCTATAACTTCCACTCTTGGTAAAGTCTTTGAAATTATATTAAATAATCACATAATTAAGCATCTTGAGAATAATAAATTAATCAGTGATAGGCAATATGGTTTTAGACGATGTCGATCAACTGCAGACATTCTTTGCCTTCTTACGCATCAAATCAACCAAGCTACAGACCAACATGGTGAAACACATACAATAGCACTGGATATATCAAAGGCATTTGATAGAGTCTGGCATCAATCCTTATTGTCGAAGATGTCACACTACGGCCTTGCATCATTAGTTCCACTAATTTCTTCTTATCTTCATAACAGAAAAATACGTGTAATGGTAGATGGCCTTTATTCTCAATTTCACTCAATAAATGCTGGTGTTCCCCAGGGATCAGTTTTGGCCCCAATTCTGTTCCTCATTCATATCAATGATCTCATATCTACCACTCGTAATCCAATACATTCCTACGCAGATGACTCAACACTCCACAGTTCCTTCACATTTACCAATTCTTTCACCCAACCCGATCTTATAAATTCAAAAATAAACACTGCAATTTCTCTGAACCAGGATCTTTCTAGAATTAATGAATGGGGACAAAAGAATCTAGTTTCCTTTAATGCACAGAAAACCAAGTACATTCAATTTTCTAACCGACAGAATCTCACTGACTCCCATATATTTTTTAATGATGTAAATATTCCCACTTCCCCTAGTATTGACATTCTCGGTGTAACATTAACTACTAACTTGAGCTGGACACATTATGTTAGAAGCATTGCTAAGAATGCCTCTAAAAAAATGGGACTCCTGTACAGAGTTCGAGAATTCTTCACTGACGAGCAGTTGGCCGTAATATATAAAAGTCATGTGCGTTCTCAGATGGATTACTGTTCACC
>JBAKBP010034415.1:0-20712 GCA_037953745.1 Lithodes maja | reverse complement strand
GGCATGACCACTCCACCACACCTCCCCTATATATATATATATATATATATATATATATATTATATATATATATATATATATATATATATATATATATATATATATATATATATATATTATATGAGTGTATGTAAGTATTTGTTTTGTTCCTATGTGGATGAGGGGGATAAAAGGCAAAACTGCCTGTGACGAGTGCCTCCCCCAGAGTTAAAAGAGAAACAGAGCCAAGATCAAGGAACGTTCGAGCTAAAATGTCTGGACACACGGAGTTTGAAACAGTTTAAGTCATAGGATGAGGGAAAAATGGATTCAGGGAGAGAGTTCCAGAGCTCAGCTGATGAATAGAAGAAAGATTGCGAGTAACGTTTCACTCTTGAGTTGGAGAGTTGTACAGAGTAGGGGTGGGATTGATGTTGCAAGACGGGTACTACTTTATCTACGTAGAGGAGGTGGTATGCACTGAGAGAGCTCTGAGGAACACTAATTATTATACTAACGATGGATGGAATAGCGAGAGAGATGCAATATTGAGGCGAAGAGAGAGAGATTGCAGAGAGTCGGTGAGTGGACGGGAGTTAATGATACGAAAGGCTTTCCTTTCTACATTGTCTAGAAGTGCTGTGTGAGAGGATCCTCCCCACACATGTGAACACTACTCAATACAATACAAGGACGCACTGTGCCCCTGTACATATCAAAATAGTAAGCTAAACTTTAGCGAATTCAAGGACCGGATACATGTAGCCGATAAAATTGCTCTTGTGACGCCGCCTTAAGATTATTTGTGTTTGCAGTTTTTGATGGGGAACTTGTATATTGCAATATTCAGAGGCTCCATATTGGTGGTGGCAACTATGCTGCACAAATTGAACGTTTAATAAGCCACACAAATTATACACATAGAAAGTGTATTATTTTTACACTGTCGAGAGAAGAATAATATAGATTAATGAATTCTAATTAACCTTAATAATTCAGGCACCAACATTTATTGCCAGTACAAACCCATGAGACACATAGACATACATAACGACAGACAGACAACTGAGGCCTTCCTAGATCACTTACGAGCACAGTGAACAAAGGAAGCTCCCGTGACCGTATAGATACTAGGTCACGCAATAATATTTCTAAACGGTACACGCACACACATACACACACATATACACACACACACACAGACGCACCAATATAAGAGATTTGCCTTGATATTCTATTTGTTATTAATTTCACCACAACACCAAACACCTCCAATGAAATTAATGAAAGTATATATGTGATCCACCAGGATTCGAACCCGGGTTATCACACACAGATTTGTAGACACCTTAACCATTACACCAACAAGACGGTTAAAGGTTTATGCACACGCCTACGACTTATTAATTATCCATTCTCGAATACTGGATAATAATTTAATCATGTTCATATGCCCACTGCACTATGGTAGCCTAATGTTTAAGTGAGAGGAAAGAATATTCATGGGGCACAGATCATATAGACCGGCCTCGCTACGAAATATCCCTGAACCTACTGATAATCTATTTTATATTAACTTCACCACAACACCAAACACCTCCAATGAAATTAATGAAAGCCTTTTTTTTTTTTCTACGTGATTGAGGGAGGCAAAAGGCAGAACTGCCTATAGCGAGTGCCTCCCCCATAGTTGAAAGAGTGACAGGGCCAAAATCAAGGGACGTTCGAGCCAAAATGCCTGGACACACGGAGTTTGAAGCAATTTAAGTCATAGGAAGAGGGAAAGAATGATTCTGGGAGAGAGTTCCAGAGCTCAGCTGTTGAGTAGAAGAAAGTTTGAGAGTAACGTGATCCACCAGGATTCGAACCCGGGCTATCACACACAGATTTTTAAACACCTTAACCATTACACCACCAAGACGGTTAAAGGTTTATGCACACGCCTACATGCACATCAACATTTCTAGGATCTTTTGCACTGGTATTGTAAACTAGACTGGTGGTAGATAAATTACACTGGTATTGTAAACTAGACTGGTGGTAGATAAATTACACTGGTATTGTAAACTAGATTGGTGGTAGATAAATTACACTGGTATTGTAAACTAGACTGGTGGTAGATAAATTACACTGGTATTGTAAACTAGACTGGTGGTAGATAAATTACACTGGTATTGTAAACTAGACTGGTGGTAGATAAATTTAGGTGACAAACTAATGTTTACAGTTTGCCTCATTAGCAACCAGACCAGTGATGAAGATAAATGTTGTAGGTTCGAAACTGCTTTATACCGTAAGCCAACATTTACAGGACTTACTACAAACTTTTATTTTGTTATTCCTACCAATTTTAAGCGTAATTCAGTTTTAACTTTAACATACAGAGCGTTTCATATATGTTCTGACTAATTTAAACTAGACTTCAAACTCAATTTAATTCTTAATTTTCTGTGGGAGAATGGAGATCCTCATAAGTTCACTGATACCTATATAGGGAAGGCTTTAGATAAAATATGTGCGAACCCCAAATCGGGAACTATTACGGTACCTCGAGATATCATTCACTTCCCGATAGTCTACACTGGTTACGTAATACGTAATACACTTTCAAAACTGCTCAGGGAATTTTATCAACAGTCCTTAATTAAAGTTAGTTTAAAATTTGGAAGTAGCCTACATTGCATAAGTTTTTTAAAGTAAAAGATAGAATTCCAGTTGAATTGTCATCTTTTATTGTTCACCAATATACGTGTGCTAGCTGTAAGGCTACATATACTGTATAGGAAAAACGAAGAGACATTTGAGGACTATGAATTTATGAACGCCTTGGCAAGTCTTTTCGAACAAACCGATTTTTATCTAAGTCACCTCACATACCCTGCGTGCTACCTCTAGTTTTTGGTATGAGGCAAACTACCCTGATTACAAGTTTGGAGGTCTGGGATGTGTATGGTGACGGGCAAGGGTGGCTCCCAATATTTGTCCAAACTTATTTAGGATACCGACCAGACTAAGTGTTCTTGCCAGCGTAAACTTATCCGTATGATTTTATTTTATTTTTATTTTTATTTTTATTTTTGTCTATGTAGATGGGGTAAACAAAAGGCAAAACTGCCTGTGACGATTGGTTCCCCCACAGTTGAAAGAGTGACAGGGGAAAGATGAAGGAGTGTTCGAGCCAAAACGCCTGGACACACGGAGTTTGAACCAATTTAATCTATAGGATGAGGGAAAGATGGTTTCAGGGATTGAGTTACATAGCTCAACTGTTGAATATAAGAAAGATTGGGAATATCGTTTCACTCTTGGGTTGGAAAGTTGCACACAGTAGGGGTTAGATTGTGTTGCAAGACAGGTGCTACGTACTCTATGTAGAGGAGGTGGTATACTCTGAAAGAGCTCTAACTAACACTGATTATTGTAATAGCGGTAGAATAGCGAGATAAATGTAACATTTCGACGAAGAGAAAGAGATTGCAGAGTGTCAGTGAGTGGAAATGAGTTAATTAAAAGAACAGTTTTCTTTTCTACTTTATCAAGAATGACTGTATGAGAGGATCCTCCCCAAACAAGCGAACAATGCGCAATACATGGACGCACTGTGCCCCTGTACAGAGCAAGAAGCTGTGCAGGGGTAAAGAACACCCGAAGGTGGTTGAGCATACCTAGCTTCTGGAAAGTTGTTTTTAGCAAGAATGGTAATATGGTCTTTCCAAGAGAGAGATCAGAAGATAAAGAGATACCGAGAATACTGAGAAAAGATGAAGGGTTGATTTGTGTATTGTTGATTTATAAGAGATTGACTTGTGGGAGTTCTTGACAGGTAGATAAATGGAAAAATTGGGTTTTGGCAGCATTGAAAGCAAGAGTGTCTCTGTACCAAATGGAAATGGTTGATAGATCAGAAGACAAATGTGTTATGGCTTCATCATGTGAGTTTTTGAGTGATTACTTGCTGGGGCATTCTGAAAAAACTAGTTGAACAGAGTAAGGTAGAGTCATCAACAGATAAATGGATAGGACTGGAGATACAATTGAGAAGATCATTAATGAATATTAGAAAGAGAACTGGAGATAGGACAGATCCCTGAGGAACACCAGAGTTGATAGTTTGAGGAAGTGAACGATGGCCATCCACACCCGCAGCTATGGAATGGCCAGAACGGAAATTAGAAATAAAGGTACAGATGGAGGGATAGAAACCGAAGGAGGGTAGTTTAGAAATTAGAGATTTGTGCCAGACTCTATCGAAGGCCTTCGATATGTCTAGCGCAATAGAAATGGTTTCACCGAAGTACCAAAAGGAGGATAACCAAGAGTTAGTAAGATATGAAAGAAGATCACCAGTAGAGCGACCCCTAAGGAAGCCAGTATGGCTTCCAGTCATCAGGCGCACTTCCCTTACCATGCTAGTTTACACATTTTCCATATCAATTCGATCATTATCTCTCCACCATACCTCAGCATTTCCCCACACACTCTATCTATTCCTGATGCTTTCCCCATCTTCACTCTTTTCAAGGCTTCACACACTTCTGACCTCCTGATCAGGCTGATCCCTACCTCCTCCTCCACTAATTCTCTTCTTCTCCCTCCCATACCCCATCCATCTATGCTTGCTGGCATTTCAACAATTCGTTGAAGTGCTCCCTTCATCTCTCGACTCTCTCTGGCTTCTTGGCTAACAATCGCCCATTCTTATCCTTTACACCCTAATTACTACTTCCCTTGCTACCATTCCAAACTTTCTTGACCTCTTTCCAGAACTTTTTTATCCACTCCCTCCATTTTACATTTAAATTCCTTCCAAATTTCTCATCTACTCATCTCTTACTTTCCTTCACTACTCTCTTCACCACTTTTTTCTCCAAGTATCTTTGACTTTTCTGTCTCTCCAAATCTTCTTCCCTCTACTACCCAACCACTCTTTATATGCTTTCTTCTTATCTTCAACAGCTAGGTTTACCTCTTCAGTCCACCATGTTGTACCCATCACTCCCCTTCCTCTTCTCCAAACTCCCTATTCCTCCTCACATGCTGCACAAATTTCATCATTAAACACTTTGCTCACCTTTTCGAAGTTAAATATGTGTATTTTAGCCTCGTTGGCTGCCGGCTCGAAATAAACCGATTATTTGTATTTATATTACACACACACACACACACACACACACACACAACATACACATATACACACAAATACATGCACAAAAACACACATACATACAAACACACACACTTACAAAAGCTCATGGAAGCACTAAAGTGACTATAATACCTTGTACACGTTAGCAAATCCAAGGACAATTATATATTCTTTGTAATTATGTTATTGAAGTCTATCGGCAGCAGAATCTACAACACAGTCACGTTGGCCTATGGGAGTAAACAGAATATCTTTATCATTGTTTCGAAATGTATTAATTCTTCTGAAAGCCTGTGCGTGTTTGTGTACATGTGTGTTGCTAGTTTATATAGTAAATATTTCAATTGTATAAAGTGCATGCATTCCATGCCATGATTCTTTATATATATATATATATATATATATATATATATATAGTATAGTACTGTACATGTAAGGTATGGCTTTCAGTAGCTAGTGGCCCTTCAAGTTTAACACGATCTGGTGCGACGTTTTAGGGGGTATTATGATTGTGTTTAATTGTTATTATTGGTAATGGTTGTTTTTGCCACTTTCAAGCAACCTATTATTTGTTTGCTCATATACGACAACACGAAAGTGTGTCAGTTTGTGTACAGTATATAAGTGTGTCAGTTTGTGTACAGTATATAAGTGTGTCAGTTTGTGTACAGTATATAAGTGTGTCAGTTTGTGTACAGTATATAAGTGTGTCAGTTTGTGTACAGTATATAAGTGTGTCAGTTTGTGTACAGTATATAAGTGTGTCAGTTTGTGTACAGTATATAAGTGTGTCAGTTTGTGTACAGTATATAAGTGTGTCAGTTTGTGTACAGTATATAAGTTTTTGTTTTAATGTTTGTGTCGATATGCGTGTTTGTGTTTTAATATGTGTGTCAGTATGTGTGTTTGTGTTTTGATGTGTGTGACAGTATGTGTGTTTGAGTTTGTGTTAGAATGTGTGTGTCAGTATGTGTGTTTGTGTCTGAATGTGTGTGTCAGTATGTGTGTGTGTGTCTGAATGTGTGTGTCAGTATGTGTGTTTGAGTTTGTATTAGAATGTGTGTCAGCATGTGTGTTTGTTTTAATATGTGTGTCAGTATGTGTGATTGTGTTTTAATGTGTGTCAGTATGTGTGATTGTGTTTTAATATGTGTGTGAGTATGTGTGATTGTGTTTTAATATGTGTGTGAGTATGTGTGATTGTGTTTTAATGTGTGTGTCAGTATGTGTGATTGTGTTTTAATGTATTTACCTATTTGTATTTACCTATTTGTAGTTTACAGGAATTGAGCAGCGCTTGTGTTGTCCTGTCTTAGTTACTTTATAATCAATCCATTTTACTTAGACAAGTATCGTAATGGATATTCCCAGTTCCCAGTATTTTGGACTAACATATCATAACTTATGTTGCCCTATTTCCATATTTACTTTTATCCAACCTAGATTTGAACATGTTTATGTTCCTCGCTCTCACCACCTCCTCCTCCAAGTTGTTCCAAGTCTCTATACTCCTATATGGGAAGCTGAATTTCTTTGTGTCCTTACGACATCTGCCCTTCCTCAGCTTAAACTCGTGCCCTCTTGTCCTTCCATTATCCCTCACGAATAGATCTTCCCTATCTACTCGTTCCAAACTGTTTAGTCCCTTGAACATCGTTATTAAGTCGCCTCGTTCCCTTCTCTCTTTCAAGGTAGGCAGTTGTAGTGTCTTAAGTCTTTCCTCATATGTCAACTCCTTCAATCTTGGGATCATCTTCGTTGCTATCCTTTGGACTTTCTCTAATTTGTTTATATGTTTTTTCAAATGTGGTGACCATATCACTGCTGCATATTCTAATCTTGGTCTTATCATAGTTATTATCAGTTTTCTTAACATTTCTTCATCCAAATAGTTAAATGCCACTCTCATATTGGTTATTATTCCATATGCTCCTCCAATGATCATGTTAATATGCTTCTCCGGGGATAGATCATCTTGTATTATCACTCCAAGGTCCTTCTCATGCCGTGTTTTGCTAAATGTGCGTGTCAGTATGTGTGTTTGTGTCTGAATGTGTGTGTCAGTATGTGTGTTTGTGTTTGAATGTGTGTGTCAGTATGTGTGTTTGTGTCTGAATGTGTGTGTCAGTATGTGTTTGTGTCTGAATGTGTGTGTCAGTATGTGTGTTTGTGTCTGAAAGTGTGTGTCAGTATGTGTGTTTGTGTCTGAATGTGTGTGTCAGTATGTGTGTTTGTGTTTGAATGTGTGTGTCAGTATGTGTGTTTGTGTCAGTATATGTGTTTGTGTCAATATAATTATGTAATAATAATAATAATAATAATAATAATCGGTTTATTTCAAGCCGGCAGCCAATGGGGCTGAACATACACACTTAACTCAGTATGTATAATTGGGATTAATGTCACAGTATGTGTGTATGTTTGTGTTATAATGTGTGTTTCAGTATGTATTGGTGTTTTAATGTATTAGTATGTGTGCTTATGTTTGTGTTTTAAGGTGTCAGTATGTGTGTGTGTTTGTGTTCTAATGTGTGTGTTAGTATTGTGATTGTGTTTTAATGTGTGTGTCAGTATGTGTGTTTCTGTTTTAATGTGCGTGTCAGTATGTGTGTTTGTATATGAGTGTGTGTGCCAATATGTGTTTGTGTTTGCGTTTGAAAGTATGTGTCAGTTTGTGTTTGTGTTTGAATGTGTGTCAGTATGTGTGTTTGTCCTTAAATATGTGTGCCAGTTTGTGTGTGTGTTTGAATGTGTGTGTCAGTGTTAGTGTTTGTGCTTAAGTTTGTATTGGTGATTGTGTCGTCAGTGTGTGTATGCGTGTGTGTGTGTGTGTGTGTGTGTGTATGCGTGTGTGTGGGTGCCTGTATGGTGTGTGTGGATTGTAAGTGTCTGGATGTAAATGATTGTATGTGTGTGCATGACTTTGAGTGCATGCTCGTGTGTGGTGTGTGAATTATAGGTGTGGATGATGAAAGCTATCAGTGAGGACATCCTTATTGTCTTGTAGGCTACCCACCAGGTGACAGGAAGAATGGAGGTGGTGGCTGCTTCACTGTATGTTCTGTATGTGTGTGAGAGGGAGAGAGAGAGGGGGGGCGGGGGTATATACGTGGGTAGTGGTGGCTGTTTCAATGAGTGTGTGTGTGTGTTGTGACAAAGATGGATTATGAGTGTGTATTATAAAATACTGAAAGTGTGTACTTTTCAGTTTGAGTGTGCATATGTGTGCATGAGAGAGAGAGAGAGAGTGTGTGTGTTTGTGTTTGTGTGTGTAGATGGCGCTGCACAAGGTAAACACTGATCCAGTCTTGTGACCAATGGAAGAAAAAACAGCTAAAATTCGTTTCTAAAGTGAGCTTACTATCTAAAGTAACACCAAGCTGATGCTGAGAGGATTGGGTTCTAGTCATGTGGTGATGGGCTGGTCTATTAGAGTGAGAACTGAGCAATCTCTGCCATACCCATAGCTTACTCTGACTGTTCCTTTTACTTATATATTTTCTAGATCTCAAGTGACGGCGTCTCTAACGTGGATTGACCTCCCAATCTACCAAGATTGGAAGCCAAAGCGTCACATTTTTCCCTTGCCCCTCAACTTTCTCTTCATAATTGCTGAGGGACACAGGGCCCTGGGTGGGGCTTTGGTTTCCCGGGCATTTCCGCAACCTCCTCAGCTCCCCGCCATGGAGTGGCTTCGGTCACCCAGGCTTTATTGTGGTCGGCGGGGAGGGTTCTGTGGGGGCGCTCGGTTATGGCCTTGGCCTTGCTCAGGGCCTTGGGGCTGTTTGGCCAGGCAGCTTGGGGAACAACAACAACAACAACAACAACACCAAGCAGATTAAGATTATTATAAGAATCCATACAAGTATTTTTAAATAATAAAGACGAATAATTGGGATTTGAAGTTCTACTCCGGTTAGCATTTAAAACCAAGCCCCAATGAGTACAACAGCTAGAAATGTTTACTAAATCTATATTTATAGCATTGGCCACCTCAGCTCGATGTCTTGGTGAGGTAATAAAGGAGTACAATGACGTATCGGCAGCATAGGCCATTAAGTCATTCTCTAAAATCTGCCACATATCAGCAGTATATAATGTAAACATAACAGGTCTGAGGACACTACCCTGCGGAACACCAGAAACCACATTAACCATGAACTACATATCACATCAACAACCACAAATTGCTGCCGATTATATAAACAAAATATTTAAAATGGAATAAAAATGGTCACCTATTTTGATTTTACTTTATATAACGAAGCCGTATGGTTAAATCAATCAAAGGCAAAACTGAAGTCTAGTGATACTAATGTGGTTCCAAATCCTGCATCAAGATTAGACTGCAGCTGGTGAACCAAATAAGACAAGGCATCGCAGGTATCAACACCCTAAACTTAAAATGAGTGAATATATTTTTGTAGTGAACTTACTAAGTCTTTTTACCAGTAATTTATAAAAAAATGTTTTATATAACCGGTGTTATTGAGATGGGCCTCTACTCAGATGGTAAATGAGAAGCTGGGGTACCTTTTGGAATAGCGATTATGTCGGCAGTTCTGCAACGAAGTGGGAATTTACTGGCACAAATAAGATGTCTATATAGGTTAGCCAGTTTAGGGGCCAATATAGAAGTATTGTTCTTAAACAATAAAGTAGGGTCCATACCACCATAAGCATCCAATTCTAACATATAGGACTATAATTCAGACGATCTATAGGCACACTTAGTAAAACATGGATAACAAAAAAAGCACATCGGTGGCAGTTCCAAGTCCTGATGACATTATTTCCTCTGAAAGATTTTTTTTTTTTTTTTTTTTTTTTTAAGAGACAATGAACGGAGGAAGGAAAAACACAGATAAAACAAAAAGGTCCATGTGCCTAAAGGCATCCTCCATTCATAAAATGTCTTTAACAACTGGATTTAAACTTTTGTAGATTGTAAGTTTGTGGAAAGCAACTCGAGGGAAGTGAATTCCAAAGAGTAGTAGTTCTAGGGATAAATTAATTTTGATAAGCAGAAGTTCTGCATTGTGGAGGAGGAAGTGTAAATTCATGGGCGCTCTCAGCTGCCCTAGTTCTACGGGGAAAGATGTGGAGAGGCGGCACAATTGAAGCAAGTTCCTCGGAACAATTGCTGTGAAAATATCTGTAGAATAATGCAAGGGATGCAACGTTTCTTCGTATAGATAATGTAGGACGGTCCTGTGCGATTGCAGGGTTATTGATTAATCTAATAGCTTTATTTTGAATTTTGTCCAACTGCCTCAATGCAACCACTCCACTTCTACCCCACAGAGGTGAACAGTATTCCATCTGAGAACGCACATGACTTTTATATATTACGGCCAACTGCTCGTCAGTGAAGAATTCTCGAACTCTGTACAGGAGTCCCAGTTTTTTAGAGGCATTCTTAGCAATGCTTCTAACATAATGTGTCCAGCTCAAGTTAGTAGTTAATGTTACACCGAGAATGTCAATACTTGGGGAAGTGGGAATATTTACATCATTAAACAATATATGGGAGTCAGTGAGATTCTGTCGGTTAGAAAATTGAATGTACTTGGTTTTCTGTGCATTAAAGGAAACTAGATTATTTTGTCCCCATTCATTAACTCTAGAAAGGTCCTGGTTCAGAGAAATTGCATGAAAAAAGTTCAGCTTTCTCTATCGTATAATATACAGTATAGGGACACCATCCTCATTGTGAAGATGAGGAAATGATGAGTCTTCCCCCTCCAAAAATTATATTAATTTAAAGTGGATCACCAATTATTTATTTGTGATGCATTTTTATTTATTTTTTTTTTTTTTTTTAAATATGTTCAATGTATTCAACCTGGGCTGCATAATAATTATAAGCCCTGGGCTTCAGATCTTAACCATTTATAACTCTGTCAATTACTAGGTATTTTGCTCCTAGATCACTGGTGATAAGCAGCTTGCTTACGAATAAAAGCATCTCGACAGGAATTGTTGAACCAAACTATATCTTATGACCTATTCTTAATTATTCTAGAAGGAATTCTCCTTGATACAATTTGGACAAAACTATCACTTATTGCAATATCAGGATCATTCGATTTATATGTATCACCCTATGATACATCTATTATATCCTGGGGTTTATTGTTCCAATTTGCACGAGACTTGAGACAAATTCTTCTTGAGGTAGTATATTTAAGAACGTTGAAATAGGTCATTAAAATAAAGCTGATAGCAGAATGGTCTGATTAACCAATTGGTAGTGAAATTCACCTCAATAACATCTGGCAAATCTGAAAGTAGCAACTCTAAACAATTACCAGAGTTATGAGTAGGGCCAAAGACAAATACCAGAGTTATGAGTAGGGCCAAAGACAATTACCAGAGTTATGAGTAGGGCCAAAGACAATTACCAGAGTTATGAGTAGGGCCAAAGACAATTACCAGAGTTATGAGTAGGGCCAAAGACAATTACCAGAGTTATGAGTAGGGCCAAAGACAATTACCAGAGTTATGAGTAGGGCCAAAGACAATTACCAGAGTTATGAGTAGGGCCAAAGACAATTACCAGAGTTATGGGTAGGGCCAAAGACAATTACCAGAGTTATGAGTAGGGCCAAAGACAATTACCAGAGTTATGAGTAGGGCCAAAGACAATTACCAGAATTATGAGCAGGGCCAAAGACAATTACCAGAGTTATGAGTAGGGCCAAAGACAATTACCAGAGTTATGAGTAGGGCCAAAGACAAGTTGAGCATATTTTGATAATTTGGGAAAGTCTCAGTGAGCATGACCATGTCTGTTGCTTGGAGACACTGAGTTTATCAAATGCTGGTGATGTGCATTAAGGGGAGGTTTTTAGTGCGTTTCCTAGACTTCCATCAAGCTTGAAATTACAGCCCATTGACTCCCTTTCAAGATAAATTTGTAAATTTTTCGGTAGAAAAATGTCCCGGCCGAAGGCTGGTTCCTCGTAAATTACAGGCTCGCTATCGCTCGCCAGGAAAAATCGACACCTAAATGGCACGAAAGGTCTTAAAAGTGACATAAATGGGGCGAAAGTTCTTAAAATCGTCAAACTAATGGGGCAAACGTCTTAAAATCTCAAAAACAATAGGGCTAAACATGAGGGAGAAAGAAGTTAGAAAAAATATGCCTCAAGTGGAGACCTCCCCTTAAAGTCTCCCACAAACATAAACCATGATTTTGTATCTGATTTGTTAATAAATGCCATTTTAATGAGATACCAATTATAAATATTGTAACCAAGGTCAGGGTTATTACATAAACTAACTATATACAAGTTGTTCAAATGACTGGTAACTCTAACAACTTGAATCTCATAACATCCACACGTAAGTTCAGGAAGTAATGTGGCATTGTGATACAATAATGATAAACGCCTGCTAGTGTAAAATAAAAATGATCATATATTAACTATGAGAATAAGTGATATACATATACACATTGATTATATATATACAGTACATACATATATACACATACATACACACATACATACGCATATACTGTATATACATACATATATATATATATATATATATATATATATATATATAATATATACATAAGAACATAATTATAGTAACTGCGCACATGCCCGTATGCATACACGCTCACGTATGCAAACATACATACATACATACAATACTGTGCTGGTGGGCTAATAATAGGATGTAAAATCCTCGGGAGAGATTAAATGAGGGATTGCAAAAGGGTAAAAGTGGCAACGGACTGTGTAGGTCAGGTAAACCTATTAGAATGGAAGGTCAATCGTCGGAAGAAATCAAATGAGGGATTTGAAAAAGGTAAAGGGGAATCGGCCTGCGTGTCCGTACAGGTGGCGTCAGGTAAAGCCTGGTTCACACATAGACGAGTCGAGTCAGTGCCCGAATCCAACACAGTGATGAAATTTTGCTACTCGGCAATTACTCTTCAATACTCTGCAACACTTGTGTAGACTCGTGTTACAATCGTGTATACTCTCCGTGTATCGGGGTGTGTCTTGGGTACTCGCCACGTGGCCCAAAATTTTTATACATGCATGAAATTTCTTGTCCCCATCACGAGTCTGACGGAAATACAAATACGTGTAGACTCGTGTACATACGTGTTGACTCGTGTGAACTTGTGTTGGACTCTGCATAACTCTTCGCTACTCGGCTACTCGTGTTTACTCGTGTTAACTCGTGCAACACTCTTTGGTGATTCGTCCTCGATTGTGGACATTTTAATGTTGTATTTTGTATGTCAAAATATAATGTATGTGACTCCAGGTGTTATTTTGCATCCAATTAATATTTATAGTTACTTTATTCATATGTTTCATTTACAATTTTACTTTACTCAAGTTTTAAATGAAAATAAACACCATGTGAGGAAGAGCACTTTATTGACAACGTTTCCCATATTGCTTCATCAGGCCAATGCAATACACCAACAGATTTTTCCGGTCAACAATTTCTTTTCGGACGGAGAAGAGGGAGGGGGAGGAGGAAAGAGGGCGGGAAAATTCATGCAGAGGTCAAGTGATCAAGAAATTGTTGACCGGAAAAATCTTATGGTGTATTGCATTGGCCTGATGAAGGTATATGCGAAACGTTGTCAATAAAGGGCTCTTCCTCACATGGTGTTTAGTTTCATTCTGTCTACTTTTCAAAGTATATTTTTATCACGTTATAAATTACTTGTTAATATACAGAGAATTAAATACTTTTCAAAGTATATTTTTATCACGTTATAAATTACTTGTTAACAGAGAATTAAATACTTTTCAAAGTATAGTTTTATCACGTTATAAATTACTTGTTAACAGAGAATTAAATAATTTTTGGAAGAATAGATAAAATAATTATGATGATTAAGCAATTTGAAGGACATAGTTCATGGAAGAACATATAAGGGAAATATGCTGAAAATTATTATAATACTGTTATGGATATACAGATTGAAGTATATACAAAGAAAATATAATAAAGATATGTACAGTCGCACTAATAAGTGATGTTGCGGCACCAAGTATGTTTTGATCAATAATTGGCATCAGCAGTATCTAAGCTACATTTCTTCATATCGAGTGAAATATACAAACATGGTCCTACACTTACCCACCCTTAGTCAACATCTTACAGATATTAATACATCACAGAGTAACATAATGACAGCTGGGACATGACTTATTAGCGCGACCGTACCTAGAAAAACATAGGAAACATATGAGACAAATATAAATATAAACATAAATATAATATATTAATGATTCTGAAACCACATAGAAAAACCTACAAATAACTATATGAGACAAATATAAATGCATAGGCCTACATATACAGTATAGAGAGAATATAATAATGATATTGAAAGGACTTAGAAAAACATTACCCAAATATATGACAAAAAAATAAAATAAAATCATTGTAATGAATATTATCGCTGAAATATATATAGAAAATAAATGATCATGTACGAGGATTGTTAATATTGACACCCATGTTGACCCGTGTTACACTCGTGTTGATCCGTGTTACACTCGTCGTGACTCGTGTTGACTCGTACCGACTCTTTGTTTTCGTACCCTGGAATTTGACCTTTATTTTTCAAATTTATGCCACTCGTGTTGGGTTCGTGTTATACTCGTGTTGACTCTCCGTTCTCGCACGGACTCTTGTATGAACACGTGTTGACTCGTATAGACTCGTGTTACACTCGTGTTGACTCGGGATCGATTACTACTCGTGTAGTTTCTAAATTTCTAAATACCCCTGATGGTAACAAAGGCTTTAAAGTATCCCTAATAGGCTCAAAATCGCGTCATATGTCGGAGAGGGTTAATGAACCAATTTTTACGAAATTTGGTGGGCAGATAGGATATGCGCCAGGGAAGAATTAATTTAATCTAGGAGACAATCCAGAGATTTTCACAAACTTTGGTGGACAGATAGGATATGAGCCAAAGAAGAAGTGATTCAATTAAGGAGGAGATCCGGATCATATCCTGGAACCCAGATGCAGAGGAAAGTTTAGGCCCATGATATTAACCCTTTGAGTACCAGCGACGTGTGTTATATTATATTCTAGCTATATTTAGACGATATTGTGTAGTTTAGGAAGGATCTGTGGTAGTTAAAAGGGTTGGTTGAGAAAGTTTGAAGACTTATTACTGCAAGAGGTCCTTCCTAAGCTGAACAAAATCGTATAATAGTTGCCAGAATACGATGAAGAAGACGTCCCTGGTACTGTACGGGTTAAGGGTAAAGAACCAGACTGTGTAGGCAGAGGTATGCACTCTACCGAGCGCCCCTTAAGTTGATATAAATAAATATATATATATATATATATATATATATATATATATATATATATATATATTATTATGTTCCTTCCAACAACCAACTATACTCCTAAAATCGATTAATGAAATTTACAAATCATGTGGCAGTCCGTGGATTCGAATCCAGGATGCTCACACCGAAAATCAACACCTTATGCATCGCACCACGAAGACAGTTAAAGAATGGTGGACACTGCCTACGATTTATTATGCAACTTCGAATCCTGCATATCAATCTAAGCATGTACACACATCCCAACTGCAACTCACGTAGGCCATGCATATGTGAATGGAAAGAGCAATTAATGGGGCCTTAACCACTAGGGAAGTCCTCTCGATAAATTAGATTTGTATATTGTTAGTATTGTATTAAGGGTATGATACTGTATATAACGATTACTAAAGGTGTGTGTACAGTGTGACAAGTGTGTGTGTGTATCTGTTTGTTTGTGTGTACATCTTGATATGTGTAAGACCACTTCTCTATGTGTGTAACTGTGTATATTATGTGCGTGTGTGTGTTCGCGAACCCCTGTATGTGAGTGTGTATCTGTACAAAGGAAGGGGTGTATGTGTGTGTGTGTGTGCAACTATTTATGGGCGTGTGCATCTCTGTGTGAGTGTGTACCTGTATGTGTGAGTATGTCTGTGTGTGTGTGTGTATGTGTGTGTGTACCACCAGTCGTATAATACTTTTCTTACGCAACACCAATACTTTTCAACACATTGTTTTCCTCTAGGCGTTAAACTGAGCACCATCTCTACCACGCAACCATTTGCATAAATACCTTACTCTCTGTGTAACCACCACACCTACCACAATTACCACAACAACCACAATTACCATAACTACCATAACTACCACGATCACCATAACTGCCAATATATTAGCCATGCCTCCTACGAAGACCACGGGCATCATACTGTATGATAACGCAATCGTCGTTTTCTGTAATAAATCGACTACCTATTCATTGTTCCTTAGGGGAGCCCACCTCGCTTTTTTTCTCTTTCTCTCCCTCTCTCTTTGGCTTGTATCCATTCGGCCCCATTCAGACGTTTATCCCGATCCAGGTGTCAATATTTTCCTGGCGAGCGGTAGCGAGCCAGCATATACTGTATATATTTTTATTTTGACAGTAAGCTAAATTTGTACATTTTTCGATAGAAAAATTTCTCCGGCGAAGCCGGATTTCTCCATACAATGCTGGCTCGCTTTCGCTCGCCAGGAAGAAACCTACACCTGGATGGGGATAAACGTCTTAAAACAGTTAGCTGAATGGATACAGGCAAAAAGAGGAGAGAAAGAGAAAAAAAGCGAGGTGGGCTCCCTTAACATTCATGAAGTTAATATAAATAAGCTATTCCCATCAAGTGGGTATACTTTGTCCATCACATCGTAACTATTGCAGCTACACTAACAAGATCGACTGTGTATAACCAAATACAAACTCAATAGGAAATTTGGAACACATGGAACGATTATTAAATTGAACATTTTCGAAAAAGCTTCAGTAATATGGCAATCACTACAGACGACATGTATGATATCCATGTCAGCTATGTTCAAAGGTACGACAATATATGCGAATTATTACATAAGTCTCTTATTACACGTTGATTTTTTTTTTTTTTTTCTATGTGATTGAGGGAGGCAAAAGGCATAACTGCCTATAGCGAGTGCCTCCCCCATAGTTGAAAGAGTGACAGGGCCTAAATCAAGGGACGTTCGAGCCAAAATGCCTGGACACACGGAGTTTGAAGCAATTTAAGTCATAGGAAGAGGGAAAGACTGATTCTGGGAGAGAGTTCCAGAGCTCAGCTGTTGAGTAGAAAAAGTTTGAGAGTAACGTTTAACTCTTGGGTTGGAGAGTTGCACAGAGTAGGGGTGGGATTGAGTTGCAAGACGGGTACCACGTGCCCTACGTAAAGGAGGTGGTATGCACTGGGATAGCTCTGAGGAACACTGATTATTATAGTAGCGAAAGAATAGCGAGAGAGATGCAACATTGCGGCGGAGAGAGAGAGATTGCAGAGAGTTGGTGAGTGGACGGGAGTTAATGATACGAAAGGCCTTCCTTTCAACTTTGTCTAGGAGAGCGGTGTGAGAGGAACCTCCCCACACATGTGAACAATACTCAATACAAGGGCGCACTATGCCCCTGTACAGAGCAAGAAGCTGTGCAGGGGAAAAGAACCCCCTAAGGCGGTTGAGCACACCCAGCTTCTGGGAGGCTGCCTTAGCAAGACTGGTAATATGGTCCTTCCAAATGAGAGCAGAAGAAAAAGAGACACCAAGAATATTGAGAGAAGATGAAGGGTTGATTTTTGTATTGTTGAAGAATAAGGGATAGTCCGCTGGGAGATCCTGACGGGTAGATAGATGGAGAAATTGGGTTTTGGAAGCATTAAAGTTAACAAGGTTTTCTCTGCCCCAATTGGAAATAGTATTTAGATCAGAATTTAAGAGTTCTATGGCTTCATTACGTTTGTCGTTGAGGGATTGCTGGCTGGGGCGTTCTGTAAAACTAATAGAGTAGTGTAAGGTTGAGTCGTCTGCGTATGAATGGATGGGAATTAAGGTACAGTTAAGGAGATCATTTATAAAAATTAGAAAGAGAATAGGAGATAGGACAGAGCCCTGAGGAACACCGGAGTTTGATTATTGCTTATGTGCCAGTTATGTTAGAGTATGTGTGTTAAGGGGGGTCACCGGTTTTTGTTTAATCTTTCTCTCCTTTTCTCTCTTTCCCTGGCTTGTATCCATTCGGCCCCATTCACCCAACTGTTTTAAGACGTTTATCCCCATACAGGTGTCGATTTCTTCCTGGCGAGTGATAGCAAGCCAGCATTGTATGGAGAAATCCGGCTTCCCCGGAGACATTTTTCTATCGAAAAATTTACAAATTTAGCTTGCTGTCAAAACAAAAATATATACTGTATATGCTGGTTCGCTACCGCTCGCCAGGAAAATATTGACACCTGGATGGGGGTACACGTCTTAAAACAGTAGGCTGAATGGGGCCGAATATATACAAGCCAAAGAGAGAGGAAGAGAAAGAGAAAAAAAGCGAGGTGGGCCCCTTTAATTAGCCACACATTGTACAGTGTTGTAAATAATCACAACACCAATCATAACAATCGGTACCACAAGTGTACTACAACGAACACACCACTCACACTACCACAACTAATACATTCATCAACAAGTGTACTACAACAAACACACCACTCACACTACCACAACTAATACATTCATCAACAAGTGTACTACAACAAACACACCACTCACACTACCACAACTAATACATTCCTCAACAAGTGTACTACAACAAACACACCACTCACACTACCACAACTAATACATTCATCAACAAGTGTACTACAACAAACACACCACTCACACTACCACAACTAATACATTCATCAACAAGTGTACTACAACAAACACACCACTCACACTACCACAACTAATACATTCATCAACAAGTGTACTACAACAAACACACCACTCACACTACCACAACTAATACATTCCTCAACAAGTGTACTACAACAAACACACCACTCACACTACCACAACTAATACATTCATCAACAAGTGTACTACAACAAACACACCACTCACACTACCACAACTAATACATTCATCAACAAGTGTACTACAACAAACACACCACTCACACTACCACAACTAATACATTCCTCAACAAGTGTACTACAACAAACACACCACTCACACTACCACAACTAATACATTCCTCAACAAGTGTACTACAACAAACACACCACTCACACTACCACAACTAATACATTCATCAACAAGTGTACTACAACAAACACACCACTCACACTACCACAACTAATACATTCATCAACAAGTGTACTACAACAAACACACCACTCACACTACCACAACTAATACATTCATCAACAAGTGTACTACAACAAACACACCACTCACACTACCACAACTAATACATTCCTCAACAAGTGTACTACAACAAACACACCACTCACACTACCACAACTAATACATTCATCAACAAGTGTACTACAACAAACACACCACTCACACTACCACAACTAATACATTCATCAACAAGTGTACTACAACAAACACACCACTCACACTACCACAACTAATACATTCATCAACAAGTGTACTACAACAAACACACCACTCACACTACCACAACTAATACATTCATCAACAAGTGTACTACAACAAACACACCACTCACACTACCACAACTAATACATTCATCAACAAGTGTACTACAACAAACACACCACTCACACTACCACAACTAATACATTCATCAACAAGTGTACTACAACAAACACACCACTCACACTACCACAACTAATACATTCATCAACAAGTGTACTACAACAAACACACCACTCACACTACCACAACTAATACATTCATCAACAAGTGTACTACAACAAACACACCACTCACACTACCACAACTAATACATTCATCAACAAGTGTACTACAACAAACACACCACTCACACTACCACAACTAATACATTCCTCAACAAGTGTACTACAACAAACACACCACTCACACTACCACAACTAATACATTCCTCAACATTAACTCTCTCAGTACGATGACGCTACTCTGCACATTATGCTGACTATTAATAGACAACATTTACAGCTTATGAAGGACCTGTGGATATATATATATATATATATATATATATATATATATATATATATATATATATATATATATATTGTGACGCACCCAGTGCGTGGCAACGCAACCTGATTGTACTCCTTGGTACTCCACTGTACCGCCACTGTGCGTTACCTCTGTACCGCTGTACCGTACTGGCTGCCTATATTGAGTGTGACAACGTATAACTATGTTCCTTGTATCTCTGCAAAGGTCTCGTCATGTGCTAACCAGTGGTGGGTTTTGTTTTAAGCCATGTCGAGACCTTCCATTTAATATGTAGTATCAATAGAGAAGTTGATAGATAAGACAATGGGAGTTCAGAGAGAGAGAGTGAGTTGGGCTTCAGAGCGAGAGGGTAGCAATGCGCCACGCTGCCGGGGGGGTGGTTGCCAGACGTATGGACCGGTTGGCAGCCTTGCGTTTATAGCTAGGCGCGACAGGGTTGGTAGTCCATTGCCGCCTGCCTATGCTGCCTGGGCTGCCCATGTTGTCGTACTGCACATTGCCTGGAGGCTCGCTGTGTGTTCCATGATCAGGTTGCCTAG
>JBAKBP010034414.1:0-20713 GCA_037953745.1 Lithodes maja | reverse complement strand
GGGGGGCAATGCCTAGTAAGTTCATTGCTCAATAGGTGGAGTTCTGAGAGTGAGGGTACGAGTCTAGGTGGAGAGACAGTGAAGAACTGGAGCGAAGCAGCTTCAGAGATGTGGCTTCTTCGAGTCGTGGGTGGGCAACCATGCATCTTGCAAGGCAAGATATCGGGGCTTGTTGTATCCCAAAGTGCTTCACATGCCTCAATCCCTAGACTGGAACGAAACCTCACAGGCTTCGCCGTTCAATGTACTGTACGGTTGAAGATGTACAGGCTCTCAGCCTATGCCCGAGAGGAAGTAAGTTGGAAAAAAAAAAAAAAAAAAAAAAAAAAAAAGTGGAATGCGGAGACCGGAAGCGACACCGGGGTCCTGCACCATTCTTGCAACTGATGGTACCACATCTGAGCCGGCCATAACGGCGCGATCATCGAGACTAAGCCCCGGTAACCACTTAGTTTGTGAATCACCCGGCACATTAGAACAGAATCTGGTGGAGGAAAAAGATAAATTGAAGTCCACCTGTTCCAGTCCTCCAATAATGCATCTGGTCCCCCCCGCCGGGGTCACCCCCTGGCGAGTTAGGAAGAGAGGGAGTCTGTGATTCTCCTTGGACACGAACAGATCCACTTGTGGACGGTAAGGCCTTGCAATCATCCTGTCAAAGACGGTTTGTTTGATAGCCCATTCTACTAAGGTGCTCCGCCTCTGGGATAGAGCGTCTGCCCAGACGTTCGACACGCCAGGGAGATATGCTGCATGTAGGTGAATGCCCAGCAATTCGGCCAGGGCAAGGATCTGTTCTGACACTTTTACCAACTCTCGGGACCTCACCGAGCCTTGTTTCTGAATACAATGGACTTCAGTTAGGTTGTCCATACGGAACGCTATTGATTTCCCTTGCAAATACATGCCGTGATCTTGGAGAAAAAAGAGAGGAACTAAAAGCTCTTGCTTGTTGATGTGAAAATGATTGTCTTGGGTCCAAATGCCCTGCCCTTGATGGCCTAGATTTAACTGATACCCCCAACCTAGTGCTCCTGAAGCGTCTGTGTCTACCCATACCGTAGGTGGGGGAGAAACCCATGTTGTCATAGAGTATAGTATCTCGGGCTTGGCCCAGACCGATAGTAAGCTGTGGATTAATGGAGGAATTGGCCATAATTTCTTCTCCGGCGAGAGAGGAAAAACTTTGTTGCCCTCCAAGATTAATCTCTTCACTTTCAACCGGCCCAACTTCACAGTTAATTGGATCCAGTTGAGAGAGCTGATCAGAGAATCCCACGTTTTCCTGGTCGTATTCAGACAGTGGAGAAAACGAAACAGTTTCTTGCTAAATCTGCACCGATTGTCCACACTCTGAGTAAGAGTCAGATTGGTGGTGTCCCAGACCAGCCCTATCCACTGAATATTCCTTGTGGAAACAAGGAGAGACTTCGCCAAGTTCACCTTGAACCCTAGGTTTTGCACATGATTTAATACTTCGTTTGCATGAATGTGACATAACTCCTCTGACTCTGCCACCACTAGCCAGTCGTCTAGATACCAAAACACCTTTATGCCCTGGATCAACAAAGGCAAAAGGGCTTGCCGGACTAATTTTGTGAACATTCTCGGTGCCAGGTTCAATCCAAAAGGCATTTTCCGAAAGACATAAGTCTCTTGCCTGATCCTCAGAGCGAGGAATTTCTGGAACCTTTTGTTTATAGGGACATGCCAATAGGCGTCTTTGAGATCTATTGAGCACATCCAACCTTGACGCGGAAGAGTGAGCCTGATTTGATTGACTGTAAACATCCCGAAGGGCGAACTCTTGATGAACTTGTTCAGATGCAAGAGATCCAATACCGGTCGCATTTGCACACTGTCCCTTTTTGGCACTAAGAAAAGTCTGGAGGTGAATACTGGGCAAGTTGGTTTTACTGGTACAATGACCCCCTTGGAGATCATTTCTTAGACCAGGGCCTCCACCTCCTGTGACACATTGTTGCATTCTAGCGCCTGACGCAGTCGAGGTCGCCGGAGCCACCGCCAGGT
This sequence comes from Lithodes maja, assembly GCA_037953745.1. Taxonomy (NCBI): domain Eukaryota; kingdom Metazoa; phylum Arthropoda; class Malacostraca; order Decapoda; family Lithodidae; genus Lithodes; species Lithodes maja. The sequence continues at coordinate 18,682 of JBAKBP010034414.1, read as the reverse complement.
GATCCCTTTGCTCACTACTTTCCTGGCCCAAGTTTCCTTGGACCAGGCTGAGCGGAATAACTGGAACGACTCAGTTTGCAAACTGGGCCTGTTCAGCGAAGCAACTCTTGAATCCGGCACGCCTAAGCATGGCACTGGGAGACTGAGAGTTTGGGTGGCTAGTTTTTTGGAGGGGGAGGTGGGTTGGTATCAGATGGCTGGCTAGTTTTGGTAGACGTCTGCCCCTGATTTGGTTTCTGGTGTGGCTTACCTCTATTTTTTCTGTAGGGTACCCAATCATAATGACTATCCCATAAGGGAATTAAGCGTGCACTTATGAAGAGTACTCCATGATCCTTCCGCGCGGTAGATTAAAAATGCTGACACGGGATGTTGAATGGACACTATTATACTAATAGGCAATATCGACAATGATGGAGGGGCCACTATTAAATATATATATATATATATATATATATATATATATATATATATATATATATATATACTAGCAGGGGTACCCGGTGTTGCCCGGGTTTAAATTCTACCATAATCACCATCACTACTACCACCACTACTACTACCATAATCACCATCATCAATCACTACTACCACAATCATCACAATACTACTACTACCATAATCACTGGCCTCGACCTCCCTGTGCCTCATTAAACGGCGAACTCGATTTCGGCCGCTAAATGACCTCCGATTTAGGATCTGATCTCATCCGTACCCGCATTTTCGGAGGCTGCGAACAACTTTCGTTCCATACACCTTTTCGATCGGAGGCCTCCTGCCCCAAACGGCCATTTTTTTATTTTTTTTTTCAATTTTGGCCTCGAAACGACCTCTGATCGTGGCCTCGCCCCCTCTATGACCTGACCCAGGTCAATTGACACCCACATGCAAAGTTTCAGCTCCCCAGGTCCAAAACTGCGGCTGCCTATTAAGAACACACAGACAAACAGACACACACACTGATTTAATATTAATATATATATACTGTATATATATATACCGGTATATATATATACAGTATATGTATATATATATATATATATATATATATATATACAGTATATGTATATATATATATATATATATATATACTGTATAATGTATATATATATATATATATATATATATATATATATATATATATATATATATATATATATACAGTATATATATATATATATATATATATATATATATATATATATATAATTATATATATAAATATATATGTATATATATATATATATATACCGGGTATATATATATATATATATATATATATATATATATATATATATATATATATATATACTGTATATATATATACCGGTATATATATATATATATATATATATATTAATATTAAATCAGTGTGTGTGTCTGTTTGTCTGTGTGTTCTTAATAGGCAGCCGCAGTTTTGGACCTGGGGAGCTGAAACTTTGCATGTGGGTGTCAATTGACCTGGGTCAGGTCAAACTAGGGCACAATATTATAACTGCTTAATAAATATAATATAAATGAATGCTTGAGATTTCGTTTCCTATTCACTTATCCTATGAATCTCTTTCTCTCCATTATATATATATATATATATATATATATATATATATATATATATATATATATATATATATATAATGGAGAGAAAGAGATTCATAGGATACGTGAATAGGAAACGAAATCTCAAGCATTCATTTATATTATATTTATTAAGCAGTTATAATATTGTGCCCTAGTTTGAGAGGGTTAAGTTAAGTAAAGCCGTGACATAGTCAGTAAAGCATCAGCTGATGATTAAAGGGTCGGGAGGTCAAATCCGCTCTTTCAAAATGTTATTGGTATATGTCAAGCCCAGGCAACTTGACCTATAGTCTATTCGCTGTAAGTAGGCGAGAAATCATGACCTCTAACCTCTGTAACTCAACAACGACTAGAGTAATCTAGCTAATAGTTCTACCATTCATGAAGAATCGGTCAAGGAATTGATGTGGAAATTTACAGCCAATTTGCTATAGCCCTTTTTGAGTTACAGAGGATAGAGGTCATGATGGCTCACCTACTTACAGCGAATCGACTATAGCAATTCGTGACAAACGCCTAATGTTCATGGCCACCCCTTCACGGGAATTAGCGCATCTAGCTTTAAAAAAAAAATAATAATAAAATCATTAACTACCTTACAAAACGCCCTTACTTCCTAATCAACACTTTTTAAGAGCATAGCTCATAAAAATCCCTTCCCATTTTATCACTGTCTATAGCATGGTAATATAAAGCATGACTGATACTGCTAAGGTGTCTTGGTTTGCCATACATTTTTATCTAAATAGCATACAAAACCATGTAAAGCCAATGTAGTGCTTATTATTTAATAGTGGCCCCTCCATCATTGACGATGTTGCCTATTAGTATAATATTCTCCATTCAACACCCACATCAGTCGTTTGAATCAACCGCCGCGGGGAAGAACAGAGTTATTCCTCATAAGTGCAACGCTACTTCTCTTATGGTATCGTCATAGATTGGGTACCCACTACGATTTTTTTTTCTCGTAAACATAAGAGAAGAAAAAGGGAAAGATTAAATTACTTAATCAAGGTTATAACACGCTTCCCACTTCGGTGGATTTCTTGCGTTGTGGCTTCTTGCCGCTCCTCGCCAAGCACACCATTCGTCCTTCTCTTCCCCGCGGGCAACAGGATAGGTTGTGTGCCCCGCGCTCTGCTTCATTCAACGTTCGCTCAATTCTCATGAGTCTTTACTCATTTGTATATATCTGGGTTGTAGTGAACAAGGTTTAGATTAGCTAGCACGGGTTGTCATATTGTTGCCCGCAGGAAGTGTTAAATTAGGTTACTATTCAGGCGCTAACGTGTTGTGTTCAGGACCGAAGCCACATGTGCTTTTCATTGGTTCTGCTCGCCCTAGTTTTTGCTATTCCTTAGTTAGGAGGCTTTTTGTTTATCACGAGCTGTTCTTCAGTCCTGTGTTTATGGCCTAGGGGCCTTTTCTTTTTTCATTTTAGCAGACGCGCCAGTCTAAGGATTGTCACACGTGGTGTGGAATTTCTGGCGTTCGAGCCTGCTCGGAGGCCCCTTTCGGGGGCTTCACCTGCTTCATGCTGTCCTGGGTTGTCTTCAGGGTAAGTTTCGTCCTACTTGTAGGGTGGGTTACCTCATGATAAGCCTCGTTAGGGACTACTCGTTAGGGGTGTACTTTATCTTTGTATGATATTTTGTTGTGCTCCCTTTTCTTGTGCTCCCTGGGTGTTAGTGTTGCTCACTTTCCGGGAGCTCAAGGAGACGTCCTTGCTTCAGTGTTTTTTTGTGGTTGGTTTCTCTCAGTCTTGTGCCCTTGCCTCAGTGTTTTCCAGTTTTGGGACCCGCCGGTCCTTGGGTCTGCGGTCTGAGGTCGGTTGCCGCCGTGCCAGCGTGCGGTCTTATTTTTCCCTTGCACCTGTGTTTATTCTATGTTTTTTGGTAGTGTGCCACTAATCCTTCCGGCGGTCTTGCATGGCCGGCGGATGGAGACGTATCCGTTATAGATACCGTATCGGCTCGCCTTATCACTTACCAGTTTACCCCATCAGCCGGCGGCTCAGTGTGTAAACAGACCAACGGCTGATAGCGATTGCAAGTAATAGCACGCGGATATCCACTGAGTTCATGGTTCATTAACCTATGACCCATGTCACAGGTAGGCAGGCTGACGTGAAACTCCCCCACGATTGAAAATGTCGTGAGGGGAGGTTTTCACTACCTCTTAGTAGTCAGGAAAATGTTGGAGGCGGTAGCCTAATGTCTCTCTGACGCCGGGGGTAATAGGATGTTTAAACCTCTCAGGTTATCCTTATGAGCATTTATTCCTGGAAATGTTCTATTTCCAGCCCCCTTCCACATTCCGGGTAGCTAAGGAGAAAGTGTTCCCGCCGGGGAGGGGAGAGTCTGTGAACATGCCTCTGTTCTCAACTTGTTCTACGTCTACGTGCCTCCTGGTACCGGTAGCAGCGCACAGGCTGTGTATTAGATGTGTCAAGTGTTTGGACAGATCCTCTTTTTTATGGACCTCACGGAAATGTCCGGTGTGCTCTGACCTGTTTGAGGAATGGCTAGCAAGCCAAGACATGTCGTGTTTACTAACTCTTATAGAAATTAAGAAAAAAATTTCTGCGTACGCTTCATTGGTAGCAGACGTAGAATTGTTTTGCGATAATGCTGAACTATTGAGGTTAATTCATCTTTATTCATTCGACGACACCTCAGTCTCTCAGGCACAGGTCCTCCCGGTACCAAACACAAATTTGTTTCACCCCAATCTTCTACGACCTCCGCACAGAGCTCCCCTCCCCACACCAAGAGGATTCGCTCAGAGTCACCGGAGTGTGTGCCATCAACCCAGCCGGAAACATCCGAGAGACTTCGGCAGAGGGCATCCAGCTTGGAGTTCTTACCAGACAAGAAATGCAAGCTATCTAGCCCAAGGCCTACTGAGAGGGATGTAATAGGTCACCTTAGCTCTAGCTCCCAGTTTTATCAATCTGATGCGCAGCCACTTCCCACATCGACATCCACTTCAGAAACGCCGTGGGTTTTCCCCGGTCTTTTCGAAATGGATGCCGAGCGACCTCATTCTGCAATGAGAATTAGGAAGAATGTGAAGGTTAGGCTCCAGAGCTCTAAACTCGTACTTTGCCGGAGGCCAGAATGGGTCTAGAGTTATCTCAAACGCCGGAGGCCCAGGGTCTTAGTAGTGTTACAGGTCTTAAGGCTCAAGCGCCGAAGTCGGGATACATAGACGCAGGGGTATCAAGGTCTCATACTTCGCCGGAGGCGGTCACTTCAAAAGGGTCTGACCCCAGAGTAGACCCTACCTCGACGGGACAAACCGTACGGGCAACCCTTACGAACTCAGTCCCAAGGGACACGAGTCTACAATCCTCTAGGGAGACCAGAAAATCGCTGGATGGGCAAGAGAAAGAGCCGCCGGCGAAAGGTCCTCTCTCAACGACTAAACCTAGTGGTGATAGGGTGCTAGCAAAGTCAAGTTCCCTAGTACAGGTAGATGAACATCAATTAGGGGAGAAAAGTTCAAAGCTCTTAAACGGCCGAAACCTCAATGTTTTACATCAAAACAATTAGACGATCTGTTGCATAGGGTGCTCCAACAATGTGCCATTTCGAAAAAACATCAGGAAGCCCCGACGGAGGTGGCAGGACCTCCGCCGGTGGACTCCGTGCCCGCCCCCTCTAGGGATAACAAAGTTTTGCTTCTTAACTCAGTTCCCCCCGCTACAGGGACATTGCACCCATCCGCCCTTTGTCACCAGCCAAAATTAATATAATTGTGGACCCAGATATCATCATGGCCCCAACAACATCAAACTTGTATCTACCCAATGCCAGTAGGCATGGGCAAGACTTACCAGCCGAAAGCCAGGTTCACTCCCGGCGGGTGAATGAGTCGCTTTCTAAAGGGGACGGGACTAGTAGTTCCTTGCTAACTGACAAGCGGGTATCTGGCACTAATGTGTCTTCCGTGGGAAGGAACGAGACTAGTTCTGGCTCACTAACTCATGTCAATAGTGCGGGAGATAACGTAAATTGTTGCCTACATCAAAAGACTAAGTCCCCTAAAATTGATAGGGCAGCTCGATATCCGGCGGCTCTCCCGCCGGATCTCGAGGAACCCATAGACTCTCAATCAGTAACTCAACCAAAAAAATCTCGGTCAAAATCGGAGAACCAACAGCCAGGTAGGCTGTGGCTCCCGGCTACCACGTTAACTAGAGGAGAGGGGCACAAGTCAACACAGGGGGAGGTTCCGGTGCCAAAGGAATGGTCTATCGAAGTGAATAGGAAAAAGGTCTTCAGGGCAAAAGACGCAAAAGGAAAAGTGATAGAAGTGCAGGTTCAGGCAGTGCCCAACCCGACTAATTTTCGATACTTTGTGTACAACCCTGGTCAGTTGACCCCTTTTCCGCTGGAGTACCCTAGTCCTGCCCCTCCTCACCCAGATGTCCCGGTTTGCCCCGATTGCTCTCAACGCTGTGGCTTCAATGGGTGCCATTCTATAAAGTACGACGAACCTTGCTTAACTTTTCCTCGTTGAAACCCTCATCAAGACCAAAGGGAATTACATCTGGGTGAGGTGGGATATGGACCTTGGGTGACATGGGATCAGGAGGTCCAGCAATTTGCTATTGATGTTACTTCCAATGCCTCGTTACCGGTTCTCCCACCGCAGCATACTGAGTTTGACTGGCTAAAGCAACAGCCCGGCAAAGTTCCCCGGGCTATTCTTGAATTTCTCATTGCCCCCCAATTCGAGGCCCAGGATTTTCTGCCCCCTTTTATCATCTCAGACCCTATTGAACTCCAGAGGGAATTCCTAGTCAGAGGTAATGCCCATCGACAATTTATTAGTTTTCTCCTAACCAGGGATACAGCTCAGGCCATTGCTAAACCAATCCCCGATCCACCAAGGCAAAGGGCCGAGATAGTCAAAGCTTTTCAGCAATATCTACTACGTCGTCCAGCACAATCCTTATTAGACATCCGGACAGCCTTATTTGAGGCAGTCCGAGCAAGGCAGCTACTCAGACTCGGTATGGTACAGAGGTTACCGGTGAACGTTTATTATAGAGTTGTTTTCTCTCCGGTACTGACGGCAACTACAGTTAATCCACAGACACAGAGAGACGTTAGAATGATGCTTCAAGTTAGCAACGGGTCTCCCAAGTAAATAACTCTTAACTTTACATGCACTAGATGGCCGGCGATCACCGGACGTTGAACTTGAACAGACCAAACGAGTTAAGATCCTCGAGTCTTTTTTCCTAGTGGGGATCGTTTTTTCCGCATAAATGTCCTGTTTTCTCCTCCTCTCTCCTTAGGCCTGGCTGGGGCACAAGGTATCGAGGTGGGATTGTGTACTTTCTACCCTCTCTGGGCTTAACACTAATAAGGCGTACGGTCCAGACGGTGTTCCTCCTGTTGTTCTCAAAAACTGTGCTTCCGTGCTGACTCCCTGCCTAGGCAAACTCTTTCGTCTCTGTCTATCCTCTAATGTCTTCCCTTCATGCTGGAAGTTTGCTCACATTCAACCTGTCCCAAAGAAGGGTGACCGCTCTCAACCCTCCAACTATCGTCCAATTGCTCTCATCTCTTGTCTTTCTAAATTTTTTGAAACTATTCTTGCTTCCAAATTTCTTAAGCATTTCTCTTCTCATAATCTGCTCTTAGATCGCCAGTATGGCTTCCTTAAGGGTCGCTCTACTGGTGATCTTCTTTCATATCTTACTAACTCTTGGTCATCCTCCTTTCGGGACTTCGGTGAGACTTTTTCTATTGCACTAGACATATCGAAAGCCTTCGATAGAGTCTGGCATAAATCTTTAATTTCTAAACTACCCTCCTTCGGTTTCTATCCCTCCATCTGTGCCTTTGTCTCTAATTTCCTTTCCGGCCGTTCCATAGCTGCGGTTGTGGACGGCCATTGTTCACTTCCTCACCCTATAAACTCCGGTGTTCCTCAGGGCTCTGTCCTATCTCCTATTCTCTTTCTAATTTTTATAAATGATCTTCTTAACTGTACCTTAATTCCCATCCATTCATACGCAGACGACTCAACCTTACACTACTCCATTAGTTTTTCAGAACGCCCCAGCCAGCAATTCCTCAACGATAAATGTAATGAAGCCATAGAACTCTTACATTCTGATCTAAATACTATTTCCAATTGGGGCAGAGAAAACCTTGTTAACTTTATTGCTTCCAAAACCCAATTTCTCCATCTATCTACCCGTCAGGATCTCCCAGCGGACTATCCCTTATTCTTCAACAATACAAAAATCAACCCTTCATCTTCTCTCAATATTCTTGGTGTCTCTTTTTCTTCTGCTCTCATTTGGAAGGACCATATTACCAGTCTTGCTAAGGCAGCCTCCCAGAAGCTGGGTGTGCTCAACCGCCTTAGGGGGTTCTTTTCCCCTGCACAGCTTCTTGCTCTGTACAGGGGCATAGTGCACCCTTGTATTGAGTATTGTTCACATGTCTGGGGAGGTTCCTCTCACACCGCTCTCCTAGACAAAGTTGAAAGGAAGGCCTTTCGTATCATTAACTCCCGTCCACTCACCAACTCTCTGCAGTCTCTCTCTCTCCGCCGCAATGTTGCATCTCTCTCGCTATTCTATCGCTACTATAATAATCAGTGTTCCTTAGAGCTATCCCAGTGCATACCACCTCCTTTACGTAGGGCACGTGGTACCCGTCTTGCAACTCAATCCCACCCCTACTCTGTGCAACTCTCCAACCCAAGAGTGAAACGTTACTCTCAAACTTTCTTCTACTCAACAGCTGAGCTCTGGAACTCTCTCCCAGAATCAGTCTTTCCCTCTTCCTATGACTTAAATTGCTTCAAACTCTGTGTGTCCAGGCATTTTGGCTCGAACGTCCCTTGATTTTGGCCCTGTCATTCTTTCAACTATGGGGGAGGCACTCGCTATAGGCAGTAATGCCTTTTGCCTCCCTCAATCACATAGAAAAAAAAAAAAAAAAAAAAAACGCACCTAGGCTGCGCCTAGGATCTCTGCTCTACTTCAAAGTCCGGACTGCGTCCTGGCGGACAATTACCAGACCAGTCTGATCATGAGGACTCTTCGGAGCCAGATCGGACAACCGTGGGTAAAGAGAAAACCTTCCATAGAGGTTGACCGGGAAGTTGACCAAGCGGAAACACAAGTGAGCGCATCAGACAGTTTTGTGCAAAAGCTAAGACCGCTCCAAAAGGATTTTTGTTAGAACCCACTCGAAACCTTACACGGGTTGGGAATTCTCGAGCAAAATATGAGCTAGATGTCCGCCGGTGGCTGGCCATCAGCTATTGGAGGTTACCGGTAATTTAGGGCCACTCAAGGAAGTTTCCCTTATCTTAACCATTACTACCTCTCCAGTGATGTACATTGATTTAAGCTATGGGGCGTATATCAAGGGGACACCAACTACTCTGGTCGGGGAGACTGACAGTTGCTGGTTCACCTAGGTCAGAACGATGATGTTTTCTCCCAATTAACCTGGGAACGGCGAGAGGGGGGGTATTGAACTCGATGCCCCTGGGCGAGCATATGACCATTTGGGCGACTATTCCAAATCGCGACGAAAACTACCTCAGCGTGTAGGAAATGTTCGCCCGCACCCGGCCATATATATATTTATCACAAAAAAAATTGTGGGGAGGGGTGGGGGGGCGTCTCATAGTTGAAAAATGTGGTGCGACTGGCATCGCGCGGCGAGAAAAACATCAAGCGGCGAAGTTTACCCGCGCGTATATTCTGGCGTACAGGGGGTAGAACCAAGGGGAGGGGAGGGTGGGTTGGCCGTATAATGGCTTATATAACGTATTGTGAGCACTTTCATGATATATAATGTACATGTACGTATGTAGGGCACCCATTTGCATATCATATAGCAAGAAATAAGGTGCACATACACAATATATGCGATATATAGGCAAAATTATACGTGTGATACGTGATTGAAAGGGAGAGGATGGAGGAGGGAGGAAAGGGGGGATAATTGTCATCGATTGTCGAAATTTACGCGCGTATATATTCTGGTTTAGGGTGCAGCAGGGGGTAGGAGGGAAGGTGGAGGGTGGGGTGGGGTGAGCTAAATATCGCTTATATCTCGTACTGTGGGCATGTTCATGATATATAATGTATCTGTACGTATATAGGCGACCTATCTACATGTCATATAGCAAGAAATAAGACGCACACACACAATATATACGATATATAGGCTGAAAGTATACGTGACCTAGAGAGGGAATGTAGGGAGGGAGGGATCATGTGACAGTCGCCCGAGGGTAGACAAGATGCACGTGTGTGGTGTTGTGGGTGGGACACAGGGGTAGGAGGAGGAGGGAGGGAGGTGGGTTGATAGAAGATATTGCTTTATAGTGTGCGTATTGATAACTGTCATGCTTTCATATAGCATGCAGACACTGCAGTAGTCCCATGTGAAGAGTGGACACCCATTATTTGGCCGTAGACAGTATAAAAAGAACGAAATCAGTGTAGGTTTGTGGGTGGGGGGAGTGTACCTTACAAAAGTAGGGGGTTTGCCTGAAATAAACAGTGTGCCCGAAATAGACTGGTGTCGTTTTACACAAGATAAACTGCTTGACCCTTTGGACACAAACACAGACCTATTGTAGGATTCCATAAATTTATAATATAAGTATATTGTAGAGTGGTATTTTACATGTCACTTTGCGTAAATATGACAGATAATTTAATTGATCTACGAGTATATGCACGTAATATACTTCCCATGTAGTGAACAAAACATTCATCGATATACAATAGTATATCGATGTATTAGTTTTTTTTTTTTTTGGTCGCAGGTGACAGGTCGAATCTACAGACCAAGTTTTCCCTTTTCATTAGTATGAGCCGCGGTAGCCTGATTGGTAAGGTCACAGAGAGGCAATCGGGATGAATGCCAGGGCAGTGGGTTCGAGTCCAGTAGGGGGTTATGGAGAGACTTTTGTGATGTTTAGAAACATTTTGGCAACAAATTTTGTTTACAAACTCATGTAATTGTATTCAAGCAAAATTAATTATTCATAAAATAATTCATATTGCAAGAATACAATTACATGAGTTTGAATTTTCTTTTTTGTCTTTTTTTATTTATTTATTTATTTATTTATTTTTTGTTTTGTTTTATATTATAATAGGATATACATACATACGAACATAGTTTGCAACATTTTCTTATTTCTTATTACATTACATACAACATATATGGGCACCTTACTATCACAGGAGATTTATCTTGACGTAGTGAATGAAAACATTACAAATTACAAGTGCACATAACAAATAAAATAACCAAATATATATATACAATGCAATTGGTATCACAGTAAAGAGATCATGAGTGAGAGTGACTAAGGGAATAGATCATAAAAGTGAGAGTGACTTAGGAAAAATATCTTCAGCGAGAGTGACTTAGGAAAGAGATAATGATTGAGAGTTATTAGCTAAAGAGAGCATGAGAGAGTGATTTAGGAAGATCATGAGTGAGAGTGACTTAGGAAAAATATCTTGAGCGAGAGTGACTTAGGAAAGAGATAATGATTGAGAGTGATTAGCTAAAGAGAGCATGAGAGAGAGATTTAGGAAGATCATGAGTGAGAGTGACATAAGCGCGCGGTTAGGTAGGTCAGGTGAGGTGAGGTGAGGTAGGGCACAAGTCAAGGGCAGGGCGGCGACACTCAGAAAGGCTTCAGGGTGTGGTGGTCCCTGAAGCAGTCGCCGAGGCAAAGGGGGACCTTGCACTCCTGGCACATGGTGGTGACCCTGGGCCTCCTGGTGGTGTTGGAGCAGGCATAGCACACCAGCTGCTTTCGCCGATTGCCAACAAACTCGGTGTGGACTGGGAAATGCCGTGACAGAGCTACCTGTATACGGTCGGGGGCATGGGCACCACGCCAACCCACTTTAGTTTTAGTGGGCTCCCCGAACTTCTCCAGGAGTTGGTACGACACATTGTACACAAACTCCCGGAACTTGAGCTTCTTGTTCGGGGCCATTTCCCTTTTTACAAGCCACATATTGTAGGCGTTGAGCATGGTGATATCCACAAGATGATGGAAGAGCTTGTGCTACCACTTGACTGTCTTTCTCAGACACTCAATGCCTGCGAGTTGGCAGTTTGACTTGTCCACCAGGCGCATATTCTTGGTGTAATCCACCACCATGTCAGGCTTGTCAATTACTTTCTTGGTCCGGTAGTGGATTTTGCCTGAGTCGACCTGGGCGCCTGTGTGGACAGTTGACAGCAGGTGTACATCACGTCTGTCCTTCCACTTGATGGCCAACACTTTGCCAGACTTCTCCATCATTTTATATTTCCCTCGTCCCCTTCGTCGCCTTCTTCGTGCGCTTCTCTCCCGGTGTTCCGGAACAAGGTCGTCCTCCGAGGGTGTATCACAGGATGATGGATTTTCTAGTGGCATTACACGACCAACGAACTTCGGCATTAACTTTCTTGTCTTTTAACAGTCCCACATGACCCCGTTTGGTTGTCATGTAGAAACTGGCAGAGAGCAGGAGAAGTATACCAATTATCGGTGTACAATGTGTGCCCCTTGCCCATGTATGGTTCCATAATTTTCTTCACGATGGCCCCAGATAAGCCCAAGGGGTCATTGGCAGCGACTCTTGGCACATCTATATCAGTTCCAGTATAGACGATCATGTCAAGCACTATGCCAGTCTCACAGTCACACAAGACGAACAACTTGATCCCAAACCTGTGCCTCTTCAAGGGGATATACTGCTTGAAAACAAGACGACCTTTGAAGAGCACGAGCGACTCATCGATCACCAAGTTGTGGAAAGGGGTGAAGTATTTCTTGTACCTCGCCATCAACATGGTGAAAACCTCACAAATTTTTCAGATTCTGTCATCTCTGTTAGGATTGTCATTGTGTGAGAAGTGAATGATTCTCAGCAGCAATGAAAATCTGTCACGGGTCATGTACTTGTTGAAAATTGGTGTGGCGATGAGTGGGTCGTGTTTCCTGTAATGTTGCAGCACATGCTTCTTGCAAAGAGGCATGAGCAACAACAGGGCAAAGAACATCATGAATTCGTTGGCAGTAGTATCCACCCAGGCTCGTATTCTCGCCCTTGGAGATATCATGTGCATTCTGTCCCACACTCACCTGAAGTAGGCGTTGGTTCGGGCCACAATGAACCCCATAATCTCCATGTCAAAGAATGCAAAGAAGAAATCTATCTCGCTTGCATTATCATCACAGGGCCAATCTGCTGTTGAACCAGATTGATTTTCATCAAACTGTCAAACTGGTGCAAGTCAGGTATGAAATCGGCCCCATCTGACCATGCAAACGCATGAACATTTGCATCACGCATGGGCAAGTTGTCGTCATCATCATCGTCAGCGCCACCTTCGGATAGGTCACTATCGTGGTCCCGATAAAGTATTTCGTCGTCGCCCTCCTCAGACGACGAACGCCCTTCCTCGTTCCCATCGTCGGCCGCTGACTCACTATCACTGTCCACGCCGCCCCAATCCCTCTCATCGCCGTCCAAATCCCCATCACTATCCGCTTCATCACCGAATAGCAGGGAGGCATATTTGGAGGGCGTCAGGGGATTCCTCTGCCGTAATCTCAGAGGCGTCTTCTGGACAGGGGCAGAACGGCCGGCAGAGGTGGAAGGGCCAGCAGAAGTGAAAGGGACAGCTGTGGCGGCTGCAGGGGCGGTAGCAGGGGCGGCCCGTGGTGGCACGATAGGGGTAGAGGCAGGCGGTGTTTTCTTCCCCTTCACCTTTTTGTCCCTGCGGCTGCAGGGGCAGGAGCAGGGGCAGGGGCGGCCCGTGGTGGCACGATGGTGGTAGAGGCAGGCTTGCTTTTCTTGCCCACCCCCTTCCCTTTTGTCCCTGCGGCGGCAGGGGCAGTTGCAGAGGCGGCGACGGCTGCAGGGGCAGGGGCAGGGGTGGCCCGTGGTGGCACGATGGTGGTATAGGCAGGCTTGCTTTTCTTGCCCACCCCTTTCCCTTTCTGTCCAGTCGCCCCTGCAGGTCCTGCGTACCTAGGCCGGCCTCCTCCCGATGCAGAAAGCCCTCCTGTAGAGGCGGCGTGGGTGGTAGAGGTGGTACTGGTAGCAGTAGAAGGCGCACTGACATCGGCAAAGGCCAGTGATCTTTGGGCACGTACCGTACCACTTGTACGTGCCTTACGTGCCTTTTGGGGGGCACGAACATCTTCGTCGGAGTCACTACTATAATTGTAGATGTAGGATTCCTTATGGGCAGCCACTCTCCGCCTTCCACGGGCACTGACACCACCCGAAGGAGGGCTGGTCATGTCAGAAGGGCGCGCGGGAGAGGGACGTGTAGGCTCCATGGTAAAAAATTGGTACCTGACTGTACACACGCGACTGAGGTGTGTGTCGGGGTGGTGGCGAGAGGTGCCATGTAGTACTACTCACGCACCAATTTGTAGCTGCCTGGGTTAAAGCCCGCGGTTTTGGTGCGTGTTTAAAAACAGCCCTCTTAAGAGCTTTGCCGCCGTCGCCCAGTAAAATTGTTTATGAGCTTCCTCGCCGTTTACGGGTTAAGTAAGACTATGAGTAACACAACAAGGGCAAGTCAGGTCCCGAGAGAGGGTTTTTTTCCTTAAGTAATATATATTATTTTATCTGCACTTCCAGTTTTCTCTGGACTCCAGGACGGAACGCCGAGGCGTATCGGCCAGGATCTCATAGTTTATTGGAAGAAGTTTTTTGTTGTTCTCGGCTAGACGAGAAGACTTTGTTGTACTTCATTAGCAGGGGACTTGTGTCTTAATCCCCCTTAATTTTAGTGTCCCCGGAGGCCTGACTAGTAATAATAATAATAATAATAATAAACAGTTTATTAAAGAATGGCAGCCTCATGAGCTGAAAATACACATTTTACAATTTAGTGGATGAACATGAGATGTACAGATATGAGGATGGTAAGCTTAGTTTACAAACAAAATAAATAAATACAATAATGATGCATGTGCAGAATACAAATTATCATAAAATAACCATGAGAGTAAGTGATATACAGTACATATACACATTTATTTACTTACTCATATACAGAACACAAACGCTCACGTATGCACACAAACATACATACATACAGAAACTGTTTTGGTATGGTCAGGGATGGGGGACGGTCAGGGGGTCAGGGGGAAAGAGGGTGCGGGTACTACAATAGGAGGTTAATCCTCGGTAGTGTAGGTGTGTGTGTGTGTGTGTGTGTGTACGACATGTGCGTACGTGGGCAAGAGGTTTTTTGTTCCTGTCACCGGTAGCATGAGTAGCTCAGGCGCCGGTCGATGTTACGAAACTAACAATTTACAAAACTAAGCTTTCCTCAAATTTTTGAGCCCTTAGCCAGTCTCGCGTATGGGTTCGTGTGGCTGCGCACCCCCCCCCCCTCACTCAGTATGTGAAATAGACCAGCAACCGGACGGTTATTCATCTCCGCCGCTGGCTTCCAGTTGTTCCATGGCTTTGGCCCACATAGGACACCACCATCAAAGGGACTCAGAGGGAGGGTCCTCTTGAAGGGTTAGGTTCTCAGTTACAGTTTTTTCATACTAACAAGTAGTCATACAAGAAAGGACGCACTGGTTGCCTCTGGTAACCCCTAGCAGGGTAGGAACCGGTCTCAGATCAAATCCGTTCTTCCTGGAAGGGCGGATTGTGTCAGCACAGCCTTCCCTTATTTCCTGGCATAATTTTCTTGTTCCACAGCCGGCAGACTGATAACTATCCCTTTCGGGAAGTAGAGTGGTGGTGACCACTGAAACCATACGCGGAGGCCACAGTTTCTCTGATGTGTAATTGTTTTTCAGTCATGTTTGTTTCAGTCCCAAGATTACTGAGCTGCTCATGCCCCAAGAAATCAATTTGTTTTGCTCTTTTTTTTTTTTTAGTGTTATAAGGTCAGGTAGGCTACACTTCTGTGTCTGAAGTTTTGGTTTACGCCGGAGGAGCTCACCCCCCCGGCCTGTAGTGGCCGGCGAGTTGCGGTACATTATAGTTGCATGTAAGCTCCTCCGGCGTATTACCGTGTTTTTTCTAACAAGCACGATATGCAGTTCGTTCGGTACTATTTGATCAATATTTGGAAGTACAACGAATACTTTATCTTTTGTATGGGTTTAGCCACTCTCAGGTTTTAAACCTGAGCGGTTTTCTTAGTGAAAAGAGAGTGAACTCTGCCCCACCTTGGTAATATTAGCTTCAGTACATTTCCGAACGAGCTCGCATTAGGTTATCCTTCTTTTTTCTCGTAGACACGTTCTTGGGACACTCTCTCTTCACTAGTTTGTTATTGGGGTAGGTTTTTTCACGGCAGTTGGGCTATTTAGGCTATGTGATATTACGGCCCATAGTGGGCTAAGAAAAGGGGGTGGGGGTGGATGAGGGTATCCCAGTACACCCTAAGGTAAAAGCCCCCCTCGCCGGAGTCACACTGCTACGCCGGGTAGAAGTCCAGGCGTTGCTTCCGCCGGGCAGAAGCCTGAGCATTACTTGTAGTTAAGAGCTAGAAGCTTTAGATGTTATGTTAATTTGAATCCATCATTATTTTAAGAGACAAATATGTAAGAGCTCCCTTAAGTTAAGGTGTAAGAGCTAAGTTACGTTTAGAAACAAGCTATGTAAAGCTAGTCAAATTATGTTTTATGTATAAGTTAAGGTTGGCTATCCTAGAGGCATCTAGATAGCTGGATGAGTGTTGAAACTGGTCAAAGGACGCAGTTATTTTTTACCAGATGATAAACTATGAATAGTGTAAAATCTGAAAAGAGTGATAAAGAGTTTTGTATTGGCTCCTCTTATCACGATTTCCAACAGTATCTCATGTAAGAGAGCCTGTTTGTTTCGAGCAGATCTTCTTGGAAACAACGCACTGCTCACACTCTATAAAAAAAAAAAAAAAAATCTATACCTGGACACTCGAAGTTTAAAGCAGTGTAAGTCATAGGATGAAGGAAAGATTGATTGAGGGAGAGTGCTCCAGAGTGCACTTGTAGAAAGACAGAAAATGTGCCAATTCTTGGGTTGGAGAGCTGGACAGAATAGGGGTGGGACTGTGTTGAAAGGCAGGTGCCTCGCACTCGCCGCAAGGGAGGGGGTATATACTGAGAGAGCTCTGAAGAACACTGATTGTTGTAATAGCGATAGAAGAGTGAAAGAGATGCAACATTGTGGCGTGTAGAAAGAGATTGTAGGGAACTAGTAAGAGGAGGCGAGTTGATGAGGCGAAATGTTTTTTATTCTACTCGTTCGACAAGTGTGGTATGGGTGGAGCCTCCCCACACATGCAAACAATATTCAATACAGGGGCACACTGTGCCCTGATACAGAGCAAGAAGCTGTGCAGGGGTGAAAAACCCACGGAGACGGTTGAACACACCTAACTTTTGGGAAGCTGTTTTTAGCAAGACTGGTAATATGATCTTTCCAAGAAAGGAAGGTCAGATGAAAAAGATACACCTAGAATGTTGAGAGAAGATGAAGGGTTGAGTTGTGTGTTAATGAAGAATAATTGATAGTCTTGTGGAAGATTGTGATGGAGAGATAGAGGGAGAAACTGGGTCTTTGAGGCGTTGAAAGTAACAAGATTTTCTCTTCCCCAACCAGAAATAATTGAAAGATCAGAAGATAGGCGTTCTATGGCCTCGCCACATTTGATTAGGAGTGCTTGCATGCTGAGTTGATGTGAAAAACTAGTTGAATAGTACAAGGTATAATCATCAGCATATGAGTGGATAGGACTAGAGGTATGCAGTTGATGAGATAATTGATAAATATTAGAAAGATAATTTGAGACAGGACAAAACCCTGAGGAACACCGGAGTTGATAGATTGAGGAAGTGAACGATGGCCGTCCACAACTGCAGCTATGGAGCGGTCAAAAAGGAAATTAGAGACAAAGGCACAGATAAAGGGATAGAAACCGAAGGAAGGTACTTTGGAAATTAAAGGCTTGTGCCAGACTCTATCGAAGGCTTTGATATGTCTAGAGCAATATAAAAAGTCTCACCGAAGTCCCGAAAGGAGGATGACCAAGAGTTAGTAAGATAAGCAAGAAGATCACCAGTAGAGCGGCCCTTAAGGAAACCGTACTGGCGATCTGAAAGTAGAAAGTCCAGAGAGAGCCGAGAGTACATCTTTAGAAGAGATAATTATATTAGGCATAAGTAAGTGAGAGGGGCTTGGAAAGGGAGGAATAGCACCGGAATCATCTAAGGTGGAGTTTTTAGAGAAAGTTTGAGTGAAGAGTTCAGCTTTGTCAGAGGAGGAGGTGACGGTAGTACCGTCAGAGTGGAAGAGGGAAGGAAAAGACGAGAAAATCAAGTTGTTGGAGAAGTTTTGGGCTAGAAGCCAAATAGTTTGAAGAGCTAGAGTTGGAAAGTTCAGAGCATTTGTTATTGATGAAAGAGTTTTTGGTGAGTCGAAGAACAGATTTGGCTTGATTCCGGGCAGAGACATTTATAAAGTATGGGATTCTTAAGTTTGAAGGCGATAGTACCTTATTGCAAACAGCAGTAGAACAAGCGTGAGTAAACCAAGATTTTTTTGAGTTAGTCTGAGAGGAAGATAATGTATGCTTCCATGCCCGAAAGGATTACCCCAGTAATGCGCTCGGCACTCTCTGAGGGTCCCCAGCCACGAAAGCAAAAATAATCCCATGGGAAATCAAAGAAGTACTGCCGTAGAGCCTCCCAGTCGGCAGCTCCAAAGTGCCACAAGCGCCGCTGGCTAGGGGGGGTCAGAAGGCCGTACTGGAGAGACAGGACAGGTAACAGAGATAAGGTTATGATCGGAGGAGCCCAACGGAGAGAGAAGGTTTACAGTATAAGCAAACGGATTAGAGATTAGAAATAAGTCAAGGATGTTGGGCCAATCTCCAGGGCGGCCCGGGATATGGGTGGGTTGCTGAACTAACTGCTCTAGGTCATTTAGGAAAGAAAAGATGTAGTCTTTTTCACCAGGTTGGTCAGTGAAATTAGAGGAGAGCCATTGGTGGTGGTGAATATTGCAATCTCCTGGTGTTAGTGAGTTGGGCCTATAATTAGGGTTGCGTGCGAGAGGGAT
>JBAKBP010034413.1:0-20714 GCA_037953745.1 Lithodes maja | reverse complement strand
CATAACCTAATTAACTTATCCTCATATCCCTGCCCTCTTTCGTGGTCAGCTATGTATGAAAATTATGAAACCTTATTGAAGATTGCCAAAAGAGATGGAAAATATAGCTATAACGTTAATATTTATCAATATCCCTTATCCCCTAACCCTCTCAGGTATTGTTATTTACCATGACTCAATATTGATTATTGTTAAAATGGACAAAATATATGCATATCTCCATTTTCAATTAATCTGTAAACGATGAAAATCCTGCTAACCTCTATGGTTGACATGTGTAGCCTAAAAAATTTAATACGGCAAAAAAATGAAAAGGCAACACTTCTAGGAACAGGCAGCCTTAGTCTATATCAAGTTTTAATTGCATCACATTATCTATTCATAGTTCATTTCAATAATGACCTATGAATATATAATGTGATTCAATTAAAACTTTAAATAGACTAAGGCTGCTTGTTCCTGGAAATGTTGCCTATTCATACCTGGAAGAAAGTGAGGGTGTACGGCTAGCCTATACTGAATAACCTATTTTATCTTTTTCACTCCCAAGTCCCAACACCAAACACCTACCAAAGACATTAATGAAAGCATGTGATCCTCCCGGGATTCGAAGCTGGGTTACCACATACAGATCTTAAACGCTATAACCATTACATCATCAAGACAGTTAATGGTTAAGTACATTGATACTTCAACACTGACTTAAGATATGTTTGCGTCAAATTGTCTGTTACAGCAAAATAATGATAATTTGAAAACCGATGATACAAAAATCACAATAGCCCGAATTATTGCAAATCAGAAATAAGAACATTACAAAGGGGAAAACAAAAAATAAACTAATCAATATGCACGCCATAATCGGCGAAGTGGGGGACGCACTTGTCCTCCGGGCAACTGCTGGGCAGACTAACATTGAATATCACTAGCCCGGTTACAGATCTGGGCTAGTCCGGGCTGCCGGGCTATACCTAACTTCCCAGCCTAGGGGACAGAATGGAGATAAAGAAAGAGGGACAGGATGGAGATACAGAGAGTGGGGGACAGGATGGAGATGCAGAGAGTGGGGGACAGGATGGAGATGCAGAGAGTGGGGGACAGGATGGAGATACAGAGAGTGGGGGACAGGATGGAGATACAGAAAGAGGGACAGGATGGAGATACAGAAAGAGGGACAGGATGGAGATAAAGAAAGAGGGACAGGATGGAGATACAGAGAGTGGGGGACAGGATGGAGATGCAGAGTGGGGGACAGGATGGAGATACAGAGAGTGGGGGACAGGATGGAGATACAGAAAGAGGGACAGGATGGAGATAAAGAAAGAGGGACAGGATGGAGATACAGAGAGTGGGGGACAGGATGGAGATACAGAGAGTGGGGGACAGGATGGAGATACAGAGAGTGGGGGACAGGATGGAGATACAGAGAGTGGGGGACAGGATGGAGATACAGAGAGTGGGGGACAGGATGGAGATACAGAAAGAGGGACAGGATGGAGATACAGAGAGTGGGGGACAGGATGGAGATACAGTGGGGGACAGGATGGAGATACAGAGTGGGGGACAGGATGGAGATACAGAAAGAGGGACAGGATGGAGATAAAGAAAGAGGGACAGGATGGAGATACAGAGTGGGGGACAGGATGGAGATACAGAAAGAGGGACAGGATGGAGATACAGAGAGTGGGGGACAGGATGGAGATACAGTGGGGGACAGGATGGAGATACAGAGTGGGGGACAGGATGGAGATACAGAGAGTGGGGGACAGGATGGAGATACAGAGAGTGGGGACAGGATGGAGATACAGAGTGGGGGACAGGATGGAGATACAGAGTGGGGGACAGGATGGAGATACAGAGAGTGGGGGACAGGATGGAGATACAGAGAGTGGGGCACAGGATGGAGATACAGAGTGGGGGACAGGATGGAGATACAGAGAGAGTGGGGGACAGGATGGAGATACAGAGAGAGTGGGGGGACAGGATGGAGATACAGAGAGTGGGGGACAGGATGGAGATACAGAGTAGGGGACAGGATGGAGATACAGAGAGAGTGGGGGACAGGATGGAGATACAGAGTGGGGGGCAGGATGGAGATACAGAGAGTGTGGGGGACAGGATGGAGATACAGAGAGTGTGGGGGACAGGATGGAGATACAGAGTGTGGGGGACAGGATGGAGATGCAGAGTGGGGGACAGGATGGAGATACAGAGTGGGGGACAGGATGGAGATACAGAGAGTGGGGGACAGGATGGAGATGCAGGGGACAGGATGGAGATACAGAGAGTGGGGGACAGGATGGAGATACAGAGAGCGGGGGACAGGATGGAGATACAGAGAGCGGGGGACAGGATGGAGATGCAGAGAGCGGGGGACAGGATGGAGATACAGAGAGCGGGGGACAGGATGGAGATACAGAGAGTGGGGGACAGGATGGAGATACAGAGAGTGGGGGACAGGATGGAGATACAGAGTAGGGGACAGGATGGAGATACAGAGAGCGGGGGACAGGATGGAGATACAGAGAGTGAGGGACAGGATGGAGATACAGAGAGAGTGGGGGACAGGATGGAGATACAGAGAGAGTGGGGGACAGGATGGAGATACAGAGAGTGAGGGACAGGATGGAGATACAGAGAGTGAGGGACAGGATGGAGATACAGAGAGTGGGGGACAGGATGGAGATACAGAGAGTGAGGGACAGGATGGAGATACAGAGAGTGGGGGACAGGATGGAGATACAGAGAGTGAGGGACAGGATGGAGATACAGAGAGAGTGGGGGACAGGATGGAGATACAGAGTGAGGGACAGGATGGAGATACAGAGAGTGAGGGACAGGATGGAGATACAGAGAGAGTGGGGGATAGGATGGAGATACAGAGAGTGGGGGACAGGATGGAGATACAGAGAGTGGGGGACAGGATGGAGATACAGAGAGTGAGGGACAGGATGGAGATACAGAGAGTGGGGGACAGGATGGAGATACAGAGAGAGTGGGGGATAGGATGGAGATACAGAGTGGGGGACAGGATGGAGATACAGAGAGTGGGGGACAGGATGGAGATACAGAGAGTGGGGGACAGGATGGAGATACAGAGTGGGGGACAGGATGGAGATACAGAGAGTGGGGGACAGGATGGAGATACAGAGAGTGGGGGGACAGGATGGAGATACAGAGAGTGGGGGACAGGATGGAGATACAGAGAGTGGGGGACAGGATGGAGATGCAGAGAGAGTGGGGGGACAGGATGGAGATACAGAGAGTGGGGGACAGGATGGAGATACAGAGAGTGGGGGGACAGGATGGAGATACAGAGAGTGAGGGACAGGATGGAGATACAGAGAGTGGGGGACAGGATGGAGATACAGAGAGTGAGGGACAGGATAGAGATACAGAGTGGGGGGACAGGATGGAGATACAGAGAGTGAGGGACAGGATGGAGATACAGAGAGTGAGGGACAGGATAGAGATACAGAGTGGGGGGACAGGATGGAGATACAGAGAGAGTGGGGGACAGGATGGAGATAGAGAGAGTGGGGGACAGGATGGAGATACAGAGAGAGTGGGAGACAGGATGGAGATGCAGAGAGAGTGGGGGGACAGGATGGAGATACAGAGAGTGGG
The DNA here is from genome assembly GCA_037953745.1 of Lithodes maja. Taxonomy (NCBI): domain Eukaryota; kingdom Metazoa; phylum Arthropoda; class Malacostraca; order Decapoda; family Lithodidae; genus Lithodes; species Lithodes maja. The sequence continues at coordinate 17,087 of JBAKBP010034413.1, read as the reverse complement.
GGGGACAGGATGGAGATACAGAGAGAGTGGGGGACAGGATGGAGATACAGAGAGTGAGGGACAGGATGGAGATACAGAGAGTGAGGGACAGGATGGAGATACAGAGAGAGTGGGGGACAGGATGGAGATACAGAGAGAGTGGGGGACAGGATGGAGATACAGAGAGAGCGGGGGACAGGATGGAGATACAGAGAGAGTGGGGGACAGGATGGAGATACAGAGAGTGTGGGGGACAGGATGGAGATACAGAGTGGGGGACAGGATGGAGATACAGAGAGAGTGGGGGACAGGATGGAGATACAGAGAGTGTGGGGGACAGGATGGAGATACAGAGAGAGTGGGGGACAGGATGGAGATACAGAGAGCGGGGGACAGGATGGAGATACAGAGTGGGGGACAGGATGGAGATACAGAGAGCGGGGGACAGGATGGAGATACAGAGAGTGGGGGACAGGATGGAGATACAGAGTGTGGGGGACAGGATGGAGATACAGAGTGTGGGGGACAGGATGGAGATACAGAGAGCGGGGGACAGGATGGAGATACAGAGAGAGTGGGGGACAGGATGGAGATGCAGGGGACAGGATGGAGATACAGAGAGTGGGGGACAGGAGGGAGATACAGAGAGAGTGGGGGACAGGATGGAGATACAGAGAGAGCGGGGGACAGGATGGAGATACAGAGAGCAGGGGACAGGATGGATAAGGGACAGCACAATAAAAAAAAAGTACCGGGTAAGTGAAAACAAAAAGTATATGTGGACGTTATGGAGACACGTAGAAAGGAAGAAGGTAAATGGAAAAGGCAAGAGAAAACTATAAATGGATACCAAGGAAAACAAACTAAAATTTTCTGGATGACAGAGAATTGGGAGTAAAATGGAGAAACACTATGGTACGATATATACTGTATATACATTGTAAAATGGAGAAACACTATGGTACGAGATATACTATATTATACACAATGTATTATAAATGCTGTTTGCGGATGATACAGTTCTGATGAGTGATAATGAATGGGAGTTGCAGGGTCTGGTAAATGAGTTTGGAACAGTGTGCGAAAAACGGAATTTGAAGGTAAATACGGGGAAGAGCAAGGTTATGGTCTTCGAAAGGGGTGAAGTCAGAGTGCGAGGTGAAGCTGAACGGTCAGGCTATGGAGATCGTCAACTCTTTTAAGTATCTGGGCAGTGTGTTGAGTAAAGATGGGACTATGGATGAAGAGGTGCGGGAGAGTGTACAACAGGGGAAGAGGGTTGTAGGAACGCTAAAAGCAGTAACAAGAAATAGGGTGGTCAGTATGGAAGTGAAGAAGTCCTTGCATGACAGTGTGGTAATCCCGACACCGACTTACGGAAGCGAAGTATGGACGTTGGTTGAGAGACTCAGACCAAGAGTGAGAGCAGTGGAAATGAATTACTTAAGGAGTGCGTGCGGAGTAACATGGAGGGATAGACAGACTAATGAGGAAGTAAGAAGGAGGTGTGGTGTGGAGGTAGATGTGCTGGAAAGTGTGAAAAGGAACAACTTGAGATGGTTCGGCCATATGGAACGTATGGAAAGCGAGAGAATGACTAAGAGGGTGTACGAGAGCGAGGTGGAGGGACAGAGGGGGAGAGGTAGACCGAATATGAGGTGGAAGGATGGAGTGAGGAACTACATGAACGAAGGCGGTGCTGGTTGGGGGGAGGGGCGTCGACTGACTGGGGACAGAGGTGCATGGGGGCGGTTCGTTCGTGGCCACCCCTTCGGGGATCACGGCGTCAGGCAATAGATAGATATAGATTATAAAAAACACAATTCTAAACAAACCAACCATCGCAGGCAACACTAAGAAAAGACGTATCAACCAAGAGAGAACGAACTAGGAAATAGACTAAATATGAAATGTGGAAATAGCTCATTACACAACACCTGGCAATAACCAAGAACTTTATTTTTTTGTATTAAACATACAAAAAAATACTCCTGTTCCCACTTCTGCTAGGTAAAGCTAGTTAAAACCATAAGCAATATATCAAATTATTAAACCAAACAAGTCTAATCAACTCGCATCAGACAAAATATCACTGAAATAAGTTAAATCACTTCACATCAAACCCCACAAATATGCATTCCTACCTTTTCACATCTTCAAAATATCAAGCCAACCTACAGTATAAGTTTCATCTTTCGGATAAGCAACAAACTATTACAGTAAGAAGTTAAGATTACTGTAATGTTATTCGAGCCATCACCTATCAGAATTCAAGTTGGGAGAATTGCCAAATACCTAGCAACTGTACCATAAATTCTACCTGCTGAGGGAGTCACTTACAAATGTCATCAGAATAGCTAGTAAAGATGCCAGTATCAAATGGGGACATAAATTTTATGGGGGCAGCAGTAAAGGCAGTGTCACAAGGGCAGTTTCCCAGCGATTTTGCTACCGAAAATGCTGAATTATGGCTTGTGGTTCTTGGATAAATACACCAAGACAGTTAATGACTTTTAAGAGGAACCTAAAATTGAAGTAATAAACAGCAAAAATATGACGGCAACCGACAGCCAGATTCGGTAACAAGCTAGAAACAATGTCCCATGTAACGCTACCTCGGAAAGCCTGTAGAAGCCACCACCAACTAGAAGTCCTACTGCGCTAAATACAAAGCTAGAGGCACTACACGCGGCAGGAGCCAAAGAGTCAAAATGGCTAAGTTTGTGAAGCTTACTATGAGGAAATCCAACAAAAGAGCATCAGCACAGGTTTGTAAAATAACCAGGCTTACTCTATAAATATGTTGCTATTGTTGAATGTGAAAAATAAAAATAAACTGTTGATGAAAACACCATAATAAAGGTTTAGCGTTATTATTGTGTATGAATCATATCGTTTAGTTTTTACCAATACATTACTACCAGTACCGGTATATAATACATGATTATGAACAGTATAAAAGGATTTCTTGCATATACCAATAGTAAACTATGTAGGATTTCCCAAAGCGACAAACCAAAACCAGATGACAAGAGAGGAATATTTTGCCTACCTTGGACTCCCTCCAGGGTGGGGTAGGGTGGGGGTCTTGGCATGTCCGTAGCACCTTGAGGGAGGAAGCCCGTACTTTGGCCCATGCCCGGTAGGAAAGAACCGAAGGACTCCTGTAGCTGCTGCATTGCCGCTTGACTCCGGCTGATCGTCACAGAATCAGCGGGGCCAAAGTTCCGCTGGTCTTCACTTTCTTCCATATCAGTTTTTATCAATTCCTGGTCAACACTCTGACTCAACATATCTTCCTCCTCATTAAAGTCCTGCGGCTCATTTTTTACACTACTGTCCCTGGCTTCACTTAGCACCGTTTCATTTGTGTCTTCCGCCGAATGTAGCGACGCCCCCGACCGCCTCCTCTGCCGTTTGGAGGGCGGGGGGGAATCACTGAGGTGAGTATCGGGGGCACTGGAGGCCTCCTCAGGGCGCGGCGACCCCGGGTCAGGGGGGTCTCGAGGGGGGGGAGGCGAGCTGGATTCATTGAAGTTCTCAGCGTCCTGCAACACCAGACACAAAACACTCACAAATCAGTAACAAGTCAATCTGAACATACAAATTAGTTACAATCACAAATTCAGACACATCCATGGATTATTCAGCCTCATACCATACAGTACGTACATTCTCACATAAGGAACATATTTAAACAAAAGGATGGTTTCCACTTTTTGGTTCTTTGATAACTAAGAACATCCACCCTGTTCTCTGTGCGACGGTTAGTCAGCATTATTCTGGGAAAGGGAAGGCAACCTCTTTCACGGTTTGGTCAATTTATCTTACCACTCAGATTTAACCCGGGAACTGCGGGGAGACTCTTAAAGAGTTCCCCCGGCGGACTGCGGGAAGACTCTTGAGAGTAAGTAAAATAAAAAATCAACTTTTGACATCGAAAAAAAAAAAAAAAAAATTTATTTTAATTTTTTAATTTTTTTATTTTTTTTTGGCCCCTGGGCCATGCAAAATCTCAGTCCTCTACCTCCTCTCCTTCAGTTATCACCTATTTTCCCTATTATTCCCTTATTCTGAGGTATATTTTCGTGCTAACATTAGCGAGTTGCAAGCAGGGTGTTGTCATCACTGATGGCAAGCGAGTGCAAGAGAGAGAGAGAGAGTATCGATCGACTGTGTCTCAGTGGCCTTGGGGGAAATTGGCGGGAAAGCAGTTTGCCTCACCCATACATTATACAACTCGCGGGCTATATCTCCGATTTTGACCATCCAAACGCTGTTTTCACTCGTTTTATTGTTGTTTCAGGTTAATACCTCTATAATCAACCCATAATAGGCACATATGGATAATTATTAATGCTATTAATGGTACAATGAATATTTTAGTGACGGAAACACCTCAAATACGTCAGCACAGGGGGACGTTTTCAATTACCCCCATGCGCACTTGTTAGGTTAATAGGTATACTGTACTCACACAATATATCTTCAGTTTCTAAAAATTGATACAGCACTAGCAAGCTTATACAGTGCTCCAATTAGTATTAGTCCATGAGCCAGGCCAGATATCGGTACCACCTGGGGTGACTAAACACGAATGGTACTAAAATGTTTATAGAGTGACTGTAAGTACATTAAGATATGATAGCCTTCTCGCACTGGTAGCTTAGTCTAATTTTTTTGATGCAATAGGGGCGCTACCCAAAAATAAAGATTTTTAGCGTGACGCTCGGCGTTTTCCTCATTTTCTTTAAAATCCATCACACAATCATCGCGAAACTTTGAACACCTATGTAGAATTATATTCTCTACCAGAGTTGTTCCTAGGTATTTTTCAAATTTCCTCATATTTCGGAATATACTCTATATTTTGGGTATTTTCCTCTAAATCTAGAATAAATCCTTAAATATGGGGAACATTGAAAAATATATTCTAACAGCTCTTGTAGCTTATTTGATTCTCTACAAGAATTATTCCGATGTGTATTTCAAGTTTCTCCATATTTAGGGGTTTATTTCATATTTGGGGATTTTTGGTTATATTTTGGGGATAATTTATTATTGGAAGGAGCAAACATATGTAGAGTGGTTTCCATGTAATGTGTTTGTTTGTTCATGGTTTAATGGTGATATTTTTTGCAGGTGTGTGTCGACTGTTTGACGGCAGGATGGAACCATCTGCGAGGAAGAGAGCACGGATCGACTGTATCATCCACTGCTCTGATGATGACAGCGATGCTCTGGTGTCGCCACAGGATTTGGACTCCTGGAACACATTGCTCAGGGCTGCAGAAATCAGGCAGCATGATCCAGTCCTGGAAGCAGCCAAGGGCCTTGAAGAAGGAGGAATACCACACATACATTATCACCATAAATGTTGTAGTCTCTTTACAATGAAGAAGTCACTGGATTCTATCCTTGCCAAGGGTGTCAAGATAGAATCAGCAAGCGTCGACCCCAGGAGGAGGGCATCAAGGGATGCCCCTAGTACTAGCAGGGTGTATGCCAAAGGATGTATCTTCTGCGAGAAGTCAAGCAAGTACATAAAAACAACAAAGACAAGGGAGCCACTCATACAGTGTGTTGAGCTACGAGCAGATGAGAAGATTCGCAGAGCAGCAATAAGGAAACTCAACCAGAGAATCCTTGGTTTAGTTAGCAGAGACCTTGTTGCTGCAGAGGGTCACTACCACAAGTCGTGCTACAAACTCTTCACAAAAGATGATTTCCCAGCGGCCGCCAGGTCGGGTGCAGGTGAAAATCAGGAAGAAAGCGAGGAAGCACGCTACGAAAAGGTTGAGACAGAAGCCCTCTAGGAACTCTGCTTGTATATAAGGACCAAATTATTCCCCAACCCAGAGGTACTGCCTATGACAAACCTCACATCTAGGCTTGAGAGATCCATGATGTCCCGTGGTATTATCCAACTGAAACCAGCGACAAAGAAACATGTTCGCCGAAAGATTGAAACCGAGTTTGGAGAATCACTACGCTTTGTCCCAGATGAGAAAGGAAAGCTTCTAATCTATCCACGCAGCCTCTCAATGGACGACCTTGCCCGGCAAGCACACAAAATGGCAAAAGACCTGCAAGAAGCAAGAGCAGCTAACTCTGAAGATGTCTTAACCAAAGCAGGAATGCAGCTGAGGAATGAGATCAATAAACAAGATGTGAGTCAGCCATGGCCTCCCGATACAGATCAGAATGTCATTCCTGCAGCAGTCACTCAATTCCTGCACACCCTGCTGACAGGAGAGTGTGAGTGTGAAACTCCCTCTGAAAGAGCTCAACGTCTTGCCACTTCCTTTGGCAGTGACTTGGTCTTTGCTGTTACCAGTGGCAAGACAAAACCACCCAAGCACGTACTGCTGACCAATGCTGTAAAGTCTTTGACAGGAAACACAGAACTGATCCGAACTCTGAATCGTCCTGGTCACTGTGTGTCTTACTCAATGTTTGAGGAGATCGATACAGCCCTTTGTATCCAGAAGCTGGAATGCTCAAAGGATGACATTCCACTGCCAGCAAACATCTACCCTGGTGTGTTCACAACCCTGGCCTGGGATAACATTGACCGACTTGAAGAGACCCTAAGTGGAGCAGGTACTTCTCATAGAGTCAATGGCATTGCTGTCCAGTCCAAGGTTGCAGGCTCTGTGCCAGAGAAAGTCCTGCCAGAGATTACCAAGTCCAAGATAAGAAGCATCACTCAGACATCATCAATGCTGCCAATATACAATGTTGGGCGGCGGGCAGGGCCACCTAGGATTGAGACTGCGTATGTCGACACTACCAAGGAAGTCCAGGATTCAAAGACAAAGAACCATATCTGGCTTCTTACTCGAATGTCAGACCATGAGGACCAGTCCATCAGCAGTTGGACTGGGTTCAACATCAAAATGCGCAGAGACATTGCAGTGGTTCAGGACACTGTAAGCTACCTGCCCACTATCAATGCTCCCGCAACAGAAATGTCCACCGTTAATGAAATCTTGGAACAAACGCATGCTATCATGCAGTCCTTACAGCTTAACAAGATTGTGTGCGTGTTTGATCAAGCACTCTATGCCAAAGCTGCCGAAGTTATCTGGAAACAAGAGAAGTTCAAGAACATTATCATCAGGATGGGCGTCTTCCACACAATCTGTAATCTCATCTCCACCATAGGAAAGAGGTTTCAAGATGCAGGTCTTAGAGATCTGTGTGTGGAATCAAGTATCATCGCAGAAGGATCAGTGTCAGGAGTGATGAACGGCAAGAGGTACAACAGAGCAGTGAGACTACACAAGCTCGTGTATGAAGCACTGATGAGGCTTTGCATGGAAAGGCTTCCTTTCATGGCTAGAAGAAAACCATTCAAGGGACATACACCATCTAGATGAAACACTGAAGGACATCAACAGCTTTCACAGCAATGTGTCTCAGGGACTCTTTCAAGAGCTGATGGAGAGTGAATCATGCACACATATCATGAAGCTTTTCCAAGTTTATCTTGAGACCCTCAGAGATGAACACAACCTCTCAGCATTCTGGATGTCATACCTGGACATGGTTGAGATCATGCTGGACTTAATTCGAGCCTCCAGAGAAGGCAACTGGATGCTCCACCTAGGAGCAATCCGACAGATGATACCGTGGTGTTTTGCCTATGACAAAGTGAACTATGCCCGGTTCCTAACCTACTACTATGCCTTGATGTCTCGACTGCCCATTGAACACCCAGAGGTCCATGAACACTTCATGCAAGGTGGCTTTTCGGTCCAGATCGGTAGCAAGAATCCCTTTGGACGGATCCCTGTGGACCAGACAATCGAAGAGACGATCAACAAAGACACCCAGACACCAGGGGGCACAAAAGGCTTCAGCCTGAAAGGCGGAGCTGTCGCCAGGTACTACCTGACATCGGAGTATCGCAGCAGGTACTTAAGGCAGCTCAGGACTATGGTAGTAGGCCAAAAGTATACTGACTTCAGCCACCCAGACCTACAGATGGCCAGGATTAGAAGAGATGAGGCCGATGTCCAATCTTTAGTTCAACTGATGGAGACCAGCTGGTTGAACCCCTTCAACGCAGAGCAAGAAGATCTTTTCAGTTTGTCAACTGCGACTATGGCACCACCAGAAGTTGTCAAAGACCTTCTAGGGGCCTACAGAATAGGAGAGGATGCATATCAAGCCTTCAAGGAAGAGCGCCTGGAGATCGATACGCCAACTATACAGTTTCATGACACGATGACGAAGACGAAACTGAGAACGTTCACTAACATCAGAATGAAGCCACGCTCACAAGACCATGCCAAGGAGGCTATCTTAAAGGCTGACAGGAACCTATTTGGCCAGATGATCCTTGTTGCCGAGAACAGAAAGCTCAAAATGAGTGATGTCTTGGCTCATCCCCTTGGGCCTTTGCCTTGGGCACTTGCCAGCGGTGATGGGTCTCTCCGCAAGACCAACAAGGCTGCCCTAGCAAAGGAGTTAGAGAGGAATGTTTTCTCCTGCAGAAGTGATACCCGAGCCCTCTGCTACCATAATTGATGGGATGAGCCTGGTCACAAACTGAAGGGAAACGACAAAACTTTTTCACAGCTTGCAGGTACAGCACTGAGTCACGCTGTTCATGAAGGTGCTAAGAGCAGGCGCATTGATGTTGTGTTTGATATCTACAAGGAGACATCCATCAAGGATGCATAACGAGCCAAAAGAAGTGCAGGCACAGGAATTCATTTCAAGAACATTCAACCTGGGCACAACATCCAGCAGTGGAGAAAGTTACTCGGTAGTTCCTCCAACAAGGCAAGTCTTATCAAGTTCTTGGTAGAAGAATGGAAGGCACCACAGCACAGGGAGAAGCTCAAGGACAAGGAGCTGTATGTCACATGTGAGCAGCGCTGCTTCAAGATCACCAAAGAGCAGTGGAAGAGGCTCCTGAGCTTAAGTCAACTCAAGAAGAAGCAGACACACGCCTTCTTCTCCATGCACTTCATGCAGCAGAATCTGGGAACAAGTCTGTCATCATCACTGCAGAAGATACAGACGTCATGGTGTTGTGTCTTGGCATGTGCCACAAGATCCCATCCCATCTGTTCCAGAAGTGCGGGACGAAGAAACCGGACAAGATTCCTGGATATCACCACACTGAGCCGCACACTGGGAGGCAGCGTGTGTGATTCATTGATTAGTATGCATGCCTTTACAGGCTGTGATACCGTCAGTGCATTCGCTGGCCGAGGGAAGATGACGACACTCAAGCAGGTGAAGATGGACAAGACATACCAGGATGCTTTTCACGAACTTGGACGCTCATGGGAAGTGTCTCCTGAACTCTTTGAGAAGCTACAGGAAATCACCTGCCACATGTACCTACCATCTACCCACACAACTAAGGTAAACAAGCTTCGGTATGAGCTGTTCTGTGCAAGACGTGGAGAGGTAGAGTCAAGTCAACTCCCTCCTTGTGAGGACTGCCTCTTCATGCATGCACTGCGTGCAAACTACCAGGCTGCGATCTGGAGGAGAAGTCTTCAGAGCCAGCCATTTGTTGCGAACCCAACAGGACTGCGGTTGGATGACAGATGAGGACGGTAAGCTTGCCGTCAACTGGATGCGAGGCTCACCAGCACCAGATGCTGTTATGCAGCTACTGTCTTGCAAGTGTGTGCGGTCATGCGAACTCCCTAAGTGTACTTGCCTCAGCAATGGTCTAAAATGCACGGACATGTGCAGGTTACAGACATGTCAGAACACGGCTATTGAAGAAGAGCCGGTGGCACAACAGTCAGATTCCGAGTCTGATGTAGATGATATTTAGGAGTAGTAATTTGCCATAATAGTATGTACAAGCCCATGGCATGCTTAGTGTGTATTTACAGGACTTGTATTAAATGTGACAATTACTATATGCATTTTGTTGACATTTAGGCATTCCTGTCCCCAAATTTGACATTTTAAAAAATTTCGGAATTTTCGGTAGGGTATGTCTATTCAAGAAGTGATAACGACCATTAAGCTACCAATGTGCAAGGGCTATCATATCAAAACATAAACTAGAGACATGTAGCAAGCTAAAAACACCTAAGAGAATTAGTCACCCGGGTGGTACCGATATCCCAAAATTCGGGTCTTGGCTCATGGACTATATGTCTTGATAGCGTAATGGTTAGTGCGCAGAATTTTGGTGTGAGTATGCTAGGTTTGAATCCTTTGAGTACCACATGCATTCATTAGTTTCAATGATAGCATTAATTAGGTTCATTTTTAAATTAATTGGTGGGTTGGTGATAATATGAACAAAATCTATATAAAATAATACCCACAGAAATGTCATAAATAGTAGGTGTCAAAATGTACAGTAGGCCTACTTGATCTAGGCTACCATAATATAATGAGAAGGGAGGCCGCCCAGAACGCTGCCATAAGACGCGAAACTACTCGGTCTTTGAAACTATGCATGTACTGTACCCGGTAACTAAATATCGTACATTATGAGCATACTGTATATTTTAAAAGCCAATCGATAACTTTTGGTTAGTAGCCACGTTATCAAAGTCGCATACCAAATGGATGACCGCATAGGAACTGGCTAGTCTACTCTACCATGTGATAACTCATTTGTCATCATGATTACCGATCTTGTTAATTTATGCCCCTTTTAGCTAAACCTCTACTGCTTACAATGCCAACTGGACAATAAGATTATGAACGCCAATAAATGGAGTATCATTTTGTATAGCTAGTAGCCTTTACTCAATATACAAGAGCTCATTTACTGTACACACACATCCACACTTTAATTACTGTAATTAAAATACAAAACAAACTAATCCAAACCAAAAACACACAATATAGACAACAAACTTATCAATATCACTACAGTATGTGGAAATAATGTATTAAGATTTAGCAAAACAATATTATGAAATAAAAAAACATATGTAAAACAATAAATAAAATACTGTTCAATCTTTTATACAGTATTCGCATAACTACAAAGTGAAGATATAGTACTTACTCTTTTTTTTTCATCCTCCGCAAGTCCTCTAACTTTAAGCGCCTCTGCTGTTTTGAGGAAGGTCGCCAGCTCATTATGTGAGACGTTAACTTCCCCATGGTACATAAAATCTAGAATGGACGTTAGGTTGGCAAACGTCACATCCTTTAGGAATACTATGGGGTGCTGGCATGGATTGCCCTGCGGGAAAAAAGGAGAAGACTTGTTACTAACGTATAAAATATAAACTTGCTTGTTAATATTTCATATAGGGATATAATATTACAGAACACAATGTTAAAAGTTAAAAGACATTCCAATGACATTTCAATCATATGATGCAAATTTATGTTTCAGTCCGACTACCGCCAGATTATTTTTTTCCTCATTTAGAAGGAACGTGTCCCAGTTAAATTATCAATTTAGAGGTTCTTTTTGTAAAAATTCAGTAGCTGCATCATCATTAAATGAAAACATTGTTATCTAATTGAAGGAATTTAAGCTATATAAGTAAACTAAAACAAAAAAAGTACTCACTTTCAGTAAACTTCTGAAGTACGGACTACAGGCACTGAGGACCATTTTGTGTGCTTTTATTTGCCTGCCTTCACAGGCCAATGTGATGTCGACAAAATCTTCATCGTCTCTTAAGGATTCAAACGCTGAGGTAATGTTGGAGTGAAAATTATTCCAGCGGAGGCAAAACTGCTGGTCTGCCCCCATCCTCGCCCCCCTCCACCTTGTATACTATCTGATGGAGAAAAGAAAAAATACTCTAGTTAGCAAACCAGAAATCATGCAACATATGTATAGTAATTGTAAATAACGTAATTATAATGGGATTACCAGCCTTTACCTAAAGTAATGTTATCCACAGTTGCAGTAATGTTGACCTATTCATGTGAAATAAAGCAATAATGCACTTCAAGGCCATTTAAGATCACTGGTAAATCTTAAGACTTTGGATGACCATGATGAGCTCTGGCAAGGATTTTGGATGGTCACTACGACCCGTTTATAGGCATCAATTGCCCACTTCGGACAAAAATATTCAAGATAATTTAATGTAAATGGTCACTAGTGTGGTTACCTAGTCAGTATGAGTATCAATTTATCTATAAACAAAATCAATACTTTTCTAAAAAACCTTGATGATAACTTGTGGATTCTAAAGGGAATCATTAACTAGACAACATGAAACAAATAGTACCAGTCACAGGCTACAAAAATACATTTGGACTGTGAAGGGGAACAAAAAATAACATATGGGTATGTTGTAGGCAAGCTAATGATTTTGATTGAAATAAACTAATTATTATATATATATAATCAATCTTAACCCTTCCCGCCCGGGCAGCATTTTAAAAGGACACCGCGGCAGATGGGCAGGAGCTCGGGTGTCCTTTTAAAATCTGTAAGCTTGAAAGCCTATTAACCTGGGAGCTGCGGGGAGACTCTTAACCTCTGAAGTGCGCACGGGGGTAAATGAAAACCTCCCCCTGTGCTGACGTATTTGAGGTTTTTCGTCACTAAAATATTCATTGTACCATTAATAGCATTAATAATTATCCATATGCGCCTATTATGGGTTGATTATAAAGGTATTAACCTGAAACAACAATAAAACGAGTGAAAACAGCGTTTGGATGGTCAAAATCGGAGATATAGCCCGCGAGTTGTATAATCTATGGGTGAGGCAAACTCCTTTCCCGCCAATTTCCCCCAAGGCCACTGAGACACAGTCGATCGATACTCTCTCTCTCTCTCTTGCACTCGATGGCCATCAGTGATGACAACACCCTGCTTGCAACTCGCTAATGTTAGCACGAAAATATACCTCAGAATAAGGGAATAATAGGGAAAATAGGTGATAACTGAGGAATAGGAGGAAAGTGGGGAAGGAGGGGAGGTAGAGGACTGAGATTTTGCATGGCCCAGGGGCCAAAAAAAAAAAAAAAAAAAAAAAAAAAAAAATAAAAAATAATTTTTTTTTCGATGTAAAAAGTTGATTTTTAGTTTTACTTACTCCAGAGAGTCTTCCCGCAGTCCGCCGGCCGAACTCTAAAGAGTCTTCCCGCAGTTCCCAGGTTAAGAGTTCCCCCGGCGGACTGCGGGAAGACTCTTGAGAGTAAGTAAAATAAAAAATCAACTTTTGACATCGAAAAAAAAAAAAAAAAAAATTTATTTTTTTATTTTTATTTTATTTTTTTTTTTTGGCCCCTGGGCCATGCAAAATCTCAGTCCTCTACCTCCCCTCCTTCCCCACTTTCCTCCTCTCCTTCAGTTATCACCTATTTTCCCTATTATTCCCTTATTCTGAGGTATATTTTCGTGCTAACATTAGCGAGTTGCAAGCAGGGTGTTGTCATCACTGATGGCAAGCGAGTGCAAGAGAGAGAGAGAGAGTATCGATCGACTGTGTCTCAGTGGCCTTGGGGGAAATTGGCGGGAAAGCAGTTTGCCTCACCCATACATTATACAACTCGCGGGCTATATCTCCGATTTTGACCATCCAAACGCTGTTTTCACTCGTTTTATTGTTGTTTCAGGTTAATACCTTTATAATCAACCCATAATAGGCGCATATGGATAATTATTAATGCTATTAATGGTACAAGAATATTTTAGTGACGGAAACACCTCAAATACGTCAGCACAGGGGGACGTTTTCAATTACCCCCATGCGCACTTGTTAGGTTAAGCTTGTTTTGAAAGCTGTGCATCCGACGTATGTAAACACAGCTGGTCGGAGGCGACGCGCGCACCTCCGAAAGCAAGCAGACGTCGGAGCTTTGTTGTTGTGTGGTCTGCTAAGACAGATTTAGTGTTGAAAATTGTGTCATATTGCGAACATCGCCTCGAAACTCTCTCCACGGAAATCGTCATCAAAACTGAACCAGTTGACTTAGAGCTCTATTCAACGCCAGTCTACAGATTGGAAACCGCATTACGTTTAGAGATGCGTGAGAATTTTCTAGCAGTTAAAATAACAAAGATATGGTAGCCTAGGCGTAGAAGTTTTTCGGCTAAATCGCCCGGATCTCAACATCCTTAGGAGGGCGAGCCCGGGCCAGAAGGGTTAATGTATACTGGTATGCCTTTTTACAAATGGTGTTGGAAGCGAATAAGACCATTCATTTGCATTAACACTGTAAATATATTAATTTTGACTCTCGTATGAATGCAATTCTAGTTCCTACATCATTGTAAGAATGCAACTATATTTATTGAAAAATGCACAAGACCTAACGTGGCCAGTAAAGATTATTATTACAGTACAGTATTATTATTGTGGACAAGTACAGCCAGCCTTCCATAGCATGTAAGAGGTACATTAGGCCCCAATCTACCAAGCTGTCAAACAAGACTTTCAAAATCAATTCTAAAACCGAGTCCCGCCTCGAGTCATTTACAATTAGGTAAAATATTAAATACAGTAGAACCCCGCCCATCCGGTGCTCTAAAATCCGAAAACCCAAGAGATTCGGATAGGCATTTCGATCCAGACGCATGTTTCAGCAAATCAAACTTGTCTGGATGGTTTCGGACAAATATAAATCAATCCGGAAACTAACAAGACGAATAAAAGTCACTGAGCGTATGGCTTACATCAGTTTCAGAAGGGGCTGTATGTCGGAGTTAGATTTCAGACGTGTATGTCAGTCATCCGGATTTCGCTGGATGGCTGAAACCAAAGTCTGATTGTTTAAATAAGATAGCCAGACTCCTGTTTCAGCCATCCAGATTTGTCTGGATGGCTGAATATAAATCCAGACAGGGTTCTCCCTCAATTAGTCTGAATGGGGGAAGTTACACACTACAGATCTTATTGTGTACAGTACTTGGAAGCGATAAAAATGTCAAAACAGTATAATTTTGCGTACATACATTTTCGTGTTTACCTTCAAGTCTTCACACAATATTGTCCACTTTGATATCCTCAACTGTAGTATACTTTTAAACCCATAACATGGTCAAACAGGCTAGGTTAACCAAGTTCACCTCATACTTCTTTCAATATGTATCTATTTATTTGTCAGTATTATTACGTTGGCAACATACCTTCATACCAGGGGTCAATAATATATCCAATTAAGTCCATTGGTACTATGAAATGCCATTTATTTTAAACAAAAACAATACCGCACATCTTTAGTGGAACAATAACAACACACTGGTGAGCCGCGAGTGGCACACGTGTCGTCTGCAAGTGTGGCTACAAGTTGATAAGCTGGCCACCAATTTACCGCTTTCAATAAAGTTACAGTTTAATGTTGTTTTCTTTGGCTTTTACTATTATAAATATATAATAAATAATATATACATTTATAGAAGTTTATTATAAAATATTATCAAGAACTAAGGTAAGTACTGTATACATAACCTACTGGTATGTACCAGTATATAAGAGATACAGTATATAGTACTTATAATTAAATTAACGTATTTCGACGATTCGGTCACTCGGAAAATCAACTGATGAATCTCGCCATTCCAAATTCACTTGCATTGAAAGTATATTCGTTGTATAAGACCACCCATGGTTTTGGAGTTTATTTAAGGCTTAGAAATGTTTCTTATATGCCGGTATATACGGTAAGTCACTGTTCACTGCTTTCATGCATCGACTGAAGACTACACGGAGTCCCGCAAGGATCCATCCTGTCGCCCGCACTCTTCAAGCTGTACATGCATGATATAAATACACCAAATAACCATAGCCTCCTACGCAGACGACATAACACTCCCAAGCACGCACAAAACCCAGACACAGCAACAAGACTCCTTCAAGACTATCTCGACACATTACATGAATGGTGCACTACAAACAGACTCAATTTAGCCCAGCTAAATCCACTGCAACCCTCCTCACAAGCTGGACAGGAGAGCACGATTACGTCCGGGACTTAACATAAACAACACACACACACACCCAAAATCCTAGGAGTAACATACAACACCCAAATGACATTCAAACAGCACACCACAAACACGAAAAAGAAATGACACCAGACTTAACGCCCTCAGATCACTTGCCCACACAAAATTTGGACACAACAAAGAAACCACCACCACAGTCTACAAACAATATATAAGATCATTTATGGAATACGCAAGCCCGGCCTGGGCTTCTAACCTAGCTGAAACACATACGACCTTACAGACTATTCAAAATAAAGCCTGAAAATCATCACAGGATGCACAGCTACTACACCCACAGATCACCTACATCAAGAAACCAAAGTCCTCAAAGTCAAAGATCATCTAGACATGAGAGGCACTCAATTCCTGGCAGCAGCCTCCACGAATCAACACCACCCACTATACTACATGGCAACACACCCACAGACCACCAAGAAATATAAAAACAACAGCCAGCACACGCTATCACACACAAATACTGTCTTCTCTCCCTCCCTGCCTACCCCAAACCAACTTCCGGGAAGCACATTCATACTCATATCACTCGCAGTTCCATCCACTCACTCATAGACAACACGCAGCTGAAAGCACGACCTCCCGAAATCCGTCCTTCTGAATCCTCCCTTCCTCGCGAGGACAGAGTCCACCTGGCCAGGCTGAGATGCGGACACCATCCAGCTCTTCTGAGCTATCAGAAGAGATTGGATGACTCCGTCGTCGACACCTGCCCGGTTGTAACACAGCACCCCATACCATTAAACACATCATAGAAGACTGCATTTCACACAACCACTTACGCCAACAACACAATTTACACTCTTTGAGAGCTCTGTGGGAAAACCCGACCGTGGCCATGGTCTTCCTTAAGGACTCGGGGCTGTTCGGCCAGGCAGCTTAGGGAACAACAACAACACTAAATCCAGGCGGGTGCCCAACCCCGAAAGGAGTTGAAATAGGGGAGCTATCCCCCCGCCAAAGGCGGCTTTCTAGGGACTTTCCTAGCTGATGCTGAGAGGATTGGGTTCTAGTCATGTGGTGATGGGCTGGTCTATCCGAGTGAGAACTGAGCGATCTCTGCCATACCCATAGCTTACTCCGACTGTTCCTTTTACTTATATATCTTCTAGATCTCAAGTGGCGGCGTCTTTTCCGTGGATTGACCTCCCTACTGCCAACCTAGAAGTTGGCAGATTGGGAG
>JBAKBP010034412.1:0-20717 GCA_037953745.1 Lithodes maja | reverse complement strand
CTACTACCATTACTATCATAACAAACACCCCCTACCACCACTACTACCATTACTATCATAACAAACACCCCCTACCACCCCTACTACCATCAACAAATACCCCCTACCACCACTACTACCATTACTATCATAACAAACACCCCCTACCACCACTACTACCATTACTATCATAACAAACACCCCCTACCACCCCTACTACCATCAACAAACACCCCCTACCACCACTACTACCATTACTATCATAACAAACACCCCCTACCACCATCAACAAACACCCCCTACCACCACTACTACCATTACTATCATAACAAACACCCCCTACCACCACTACTACCATTACAAACACCCCCTACCACCCCTACTACCATTACTACCATCAACAAACACCCCCTCCCACCACTACTACCATTACTATCATAACAAACACCCCCTACCACCCCTACTACCATCAACAAACACCCCCTACCACCACTACTACCATTACTATCATAACAAACACCCCCTACCACCCCTACTACCATTACTACCATCAACAAACACCCCCTACCACCACTACTACCATTACTATCATAACAAACACCCCCTACCACCACTACTACCATTACTCTCATAACAAACACCCCCTACCACCATTACTACCATCAACAAACACCCCCTACCACCACTACTACCATTACTATCATAACAAACACCCCCTACCACCCCTACTACCATCAACAAACACCCCCTACCACCACTACTACCATTACTATCATAACAAACACCCCCTACCACCCCTACTACCATTACTACCATCAACAAACACCCCCTACCACCCCTACTACCATTACTATCATAACAAACACCCCCTACCACCACTACTACCACAACCACAGAACAGGGACAACCACACCACAGAAAACACAACAATAAATACTAGAAATCAACAACCACCAACCACCACAACCACCACCACCACATCATAAACACGTCACAATAACTACCAGCACCATAATTATATCACCAATGTTGTAGCATCACTTCCACCATCTCCACAAATCACAGAACGAAATGCCTCAATAACAAATCTCTGTCTATACTAGCACCACCACCACAATCAACATCATGCTTAGCTTCACCACCACCACCACCACCACCACCACCAATAACATCTTTAGCCACTCCATCATCACCACTACGATAGTCGGTATTATTTCAGCTGAGGGTAAACTGATTCCCTTGGGCACTGATATCTCGATAATAAGAAACTGCTATGTCTCAGCTACAAATTATAGTAAAGTGTTCATACTATACACCATTTGTTGCTATCAAATCTTCGTAATAGCTAGGTATCAGAATAAGGACATGACAATTTACCGTCAGTTGGTAAAAACAGACTATACCTCAACACCAATAGCAGACCTAGCCTCTCCACCACCACCACCACCAATAACATCTCAAGGGGGGTGACCTGCTTTTTGTTATTTCTCTCCTTTTCTCTCTTTCTCTGGCTTGTATCCATTCGGCCCCATTCAGCCAACTAATTTAAGACGTTTATCCCCATCTAGGTGTCGATTTCTTCCTGGCGAGCGATAGCGAGCCAGCATTATATGAAGAAATCCGGCTTCGCCGGAGAAATTTTTCTATCGAAAAATGTACAAATTTAGCCTGCTGTCAAACAAAAATAAAAAATATGCTGGCTCGCTACCGCTCACCAGTAAACAATTGACACCTGGATGGGGATAAACGTCTTAAAACAGTAGGCTGAATGGGGCCAAATGGGTACAAGGCAGAGAAAGATAGAAAAAGCCAGAACCAAAACAGGTGACACCCCTTAAGCGTCTGTAAAGGTTCATAATACCAGTTTATCACTACATACTCGTATGCCTAAATGAGATAGTCTGTATCGTACACTCGGATGCCATATACCGGTAGTCTTTAAGGACAGGTATTTAGTATGTTCCCTACTTTTTCATCAAGCTTAAAATTACACCCCCTAGATCCCCTTTCAAGATAAATTTGTACATTTTTCGGTAGAAAAATGTCCCGGCCGGAGGCCGGTTGCTCTTAAATTACAGGCTCGCTATCGCTCGCCAGGAAAAAATCGACACCTTAACGGCACGAAAGGTCTTAAAATTGACAGAAATGGGGCAAAATCTCTTAAAATATCCAAACTACTAGGGCGAAGGTCTTAAAATCTCAAAAGCAATGGGGCTAAACATGAGGGAGAAAGGGGTCCAGAAAAAAAAAATCCCTCGAGTGGAAATCTCCCCTTAACTCACTCATAAAGGATTCCTGGACTCCCGTGTTGTTCTTTATGCATTAATAATTATCTGGTTTGATTTTTGGATAGAACTTGCTTTACACAAATAGTATTATATAGCTTTGTAGTTGATGTATAGACAATTATATAGCTTTGTAGTTGATGTATAGACAATTATATAGCTTTGTAGTTGATGTATAGACAATTATATAGCTTTGTAGTTGATGTATAGACAATTATGCAGCTTTGTAGTTGATGTATAGACAATTATATAGCTTTGTAGTTGATGTATAGACAATTATGCAGCTTTGTAGTTGATGTATAGACAATTATATAGCTTTGTAGTTGATGTATAGACAATTATATAGCTTTGTAGTTGATGTATAGACAATTATGCAGCTTTGTAGTTGATGTATAGACAATTATATAGCTTTGTAGTTGATGTATAGACAATTATATAGCTTTGTAGTTGATGTATAGACAATTATGCAGCTTTGTAGTTGATGTATAGACAATTTTATAGCTTTGTAGTTGATGTATACACAATTATATAGCTTTGTAGTTGATGTATAGACAATTATGCAGCTTTGTAGTTGATGTATAGAAAATTATATACATAAATTCGTTTCCAGAGATATACTACCAGAATTATAAATAGGTGAAGTGTCTGAGTATTTATGAGTGTGCTAGAGACTATGGCCTCCGAGTGTACTAACATCACATCACATATGATAGTCTATTCAGTATATTTAGGCCAGCAAGTTTGACCACTAACCCACGTAACTAACAACACAACTTGATTAAGGGAGCCCACCTCATTTTGTTTTCTCTTTCTCTCCCTCTCTCCTTGGCTTGTATCCATTCGGCCCAACTCAGCCTACTGTTTCAAGACGTTTACCCCATCCAGGTGTCAATATTTTCCTGGCGAGCGGTAGCGAGCCAGCATATATGTATTTTTGTTTTGACAGCAAGCTAAATTTGTACATTTTTCGATAGAAAAATGTCTCCGGCGAAGCCGTATTTCTCCATACAATGCTGGCTCGCTATCGCTCGCCAGGAAGAAATCAAACCTGGATGGGGATTAAAGTCTTAAAACAGTTGACTGAAAGGGGCCGAATGGATACAAGCCAGGGAAATAGAGAAAAGGAGAGAAAGATAAAAACAAACTAATATACAGTATATACCATTTGGGAAGAGTCAGCCAGGGAATAGGTGTTGAAATGTACCGCCCATTAGTCATATAACTTAAAAAAACGACTTGATTAATCGAGCTAATACATGTACCATTTAGGAAGAGTCAGCCAGGGAATAGGTGTTGAAATGTGCCGCCCATTTTGAATTACAGAGGTTAGGGGTTACGATTTCAGGTCTACTGATAATGGATGGACTTTATAATATTGCTTCTGTCCTATTTCAAAGTCACGCGGGCCATACTTCTGAACGGAAACACAAATATATCGCGGTAGTTCGACGAAGTTTGTGGGTTACAAGCCGGTGACAGACGAGCGCTCTTTCCGTCAATTTTAGCGGGCAATTGAAGTCTGGCATCTTCAGAATTCAAGTTTTATCAGAAATGAGCCGCCTAACATAATCTACCTTCAGACTAGTTTCCGATTCCAGTGCCAAAGAGCGTCACAATAGTAGGAGAACAAACTTGCTCTCAAAAATTACCGGAGAATGCGTTCGTGTGACACCGCCTATACGCAATAAATCCTGGCTATGTGAAGCGGAAGAAGGCCACTACTTTATGGAGAGTTGAACATTAACTTTATTATCGTCCTAATGCTATGATAATATTAGCGTTAGTTTACCTTAATTTGATGTCAGTTTCCTATATATTCCAATTGTAGGTGGTTAAAGTAAGGTATCATATTTGTCGAATCTATTTAAAGGTTATCTTTTGACTACCAACTTAATATTTCTGATCAATTCTCAGTTATATTTACACAATTAGTATATTTTGCCTATTTTACCTATTCATTCCCATTTCAAACGGAAATTAAATTTAGGAAATAGGATTATCAGCATATCCCAATGACTGTTTCTATCTTATTTCAAAATAATTCTGTAATAAAAAAAAGAAACATAGAGCCCAAAGACGTGAGCGTAAACAAGAATATATGGAGGTAGTCTGAGGAAGGTATTGGGGTTCTGTGATAAATCCTGGCTACGTGAAATGGAGGTAGCTCATACATTCAGAAGTCTTTACCTCGTCAGAACTACTGTATTATGCTGCGTTATGGAGGGGAGAATGGCCGTTTTTCGGTTCCCCCTTCTTCCCCATGTTTAGCCCCATTAGTTTTCAGATTTTTAAGACGGTCGGCCCATTAGTTCGTCGATTTTAAAGCCTTTCACCCCATTTCTATATCAATATCAAGACCTTTAGAACCATTTAGGTGTAATTTTAAGAGTAATCGACCTTAGGCCGGGACATTTTTCTATCGAAAAATGTACAAATTTAAATTTACAAATTTATCGTGAAGGGGGTGATTTATTAAGCTTGGTGAAGGTCTAGCGAGGAAACTAAAAAATATATGAATAAATTAATTAATAGCCCCCCAAAATAGCCACTGTCCCCTTAACTTATTACGGACTTAACGCTACGAATTACATTAACTTGATGTCATTTCCATATCTTCTACATGTGTCGCGTGTAGGAGCTAAATTATTTAGCTTTTTATACTCTCACACGGAATATTTTCCCTCTTTTAGTGTTTAGCCGTTATTTTACGGGAGGCCTTTCCTGAGCTTAAGTGGTGTGTGTGTGGGGGGAGGGGGGGGGGCGTATTAAGTAGTGTGTGTGGGGGGGAGGGGGGGGCGTATTAAGTGGTGTGTGTGGGGGGGAGGGGGGGCGTATTAAGTGGTGTGTGTGGGGGGGGGCGTATTAAGTGGTGTGTGTGGGGGGAGGGGGGTGGGCGTATTAAGTGGTGTGTGTGTGGGGGGAGGGGGGGCGTATTAAGTGGTGTGTGTGGGGGGAGGGGGGCGTATTAAGTGGTGTGTGTGTGGGGGGGGCGTATTAAGTGGTGTGTGTGTGGGGGGAGGGGAGGGGGCGTATTTAGTGGTGTGTGTGGGGGGGCGTATTAAGTGGTGTGTGTGTGGGGGGGGGGCGTATTTATTTGCGTATTTATTTATATTGTGTTGGTGGTGTAATGGTTTAGATGCTTATGTTCCGGGTGTGGTGTCCCGAGTTGGAATCCCGGGAGGGCTATAATGTTTTCATTTGTTTATTCAAGTGCATTGGGGTTTGTAATTGATGATTAATGTATAGAACGGGGTGTTATTTTTTTTTTAGAACTAAATCAGGCTAAACATAAAAACAAAAAAACACTAGTCCCTTCAAGAATTTTGTTTACATTGTTTACATTTTTCGACAGAAAAATGTCCCAGCCGAAGGCTGATTCCTCCTAAAATTACAGGCTTACTATCGCTCGCCAGGAAAAATTCGGCACCTATATGGCCCGAAAAGTACTAATATTGACAACGAAATGGGGCGAAAGATTATAAAATCGCCAAACTAATGGGCCGGACATCTGAAATATCTGAAAACTAATGGAGCTAAACACCAATACGTTCAGCGAAATAAGACCTAGATCGAAAACACCACGCGCAAGAGAACATTGATAGGGGGCCGTTAGAAGGGACAGCAAAATTGTTCCGGCAAAGTAGGCACCCATTCAAGACAAAAGGAGAAGAACATAACAACATAACAACAGAACAACATAACAGAACAACATAACAACAGAACAACAGAACAACATAACATAACAACATAACAGAACAACATAACATAACAACAGAACAACATAACAACACAACAACAGAACAACATAACAACAGAACAACAGAACAACATAACAATACCCTAATAAAAAACAAAACCTTCATTCAATATACAATAATACATATATGGAGACAATTGCACAATACGCCCGTCGAAGGAGACCGTCATTCAATATACATGGAAAAGAGGACAGTGAGATGAAATAATTGACATATTAAGGGGAGGTATTTAGTTTGTACCCTAAACCTCCATCAAGCTTAAAAATTACACTCCCTTGACCCCCTTCAAGATAAATTTGCACATTTTTTGGTAGAAAAATGTCCCGGCCATAGGCCGTTTCCGCTTACATTACAGGCTCGCTATCGCTCGCCAGGAAAAAATCGACGCCTAAATTGTGCGAAATGTCTAAAAATTGACAGAAATGGGACGAAAGTTCTTAAAATCACCAAACTAATGGGGCGAACGTCTTAGAATATCAAAAGCAATGGGACTAAACACGAGATAGAAAAGGGTCCAGAAAAAAATCCCTCAAGTGGAAATCTCCCCTTAATGGTATACCTACAAAAATCAACCTTCCTTCAAAAAAATATCGCAGAAAGAGAAATCATGCGAGATAAACTGACACCCATTTCAACAAAGCGCAGCAATGTGAGCCGCAATTTAACCCTTCCTGTACCGCTGACATCTTATAAATATTTGACTTCAGTTACATTTAGACAATTTTATGAAGTTTAGGGAGGGTTATATGGAAGCTTAAATGATTGATTGAGATAGTATGTAGCCATTAAATGATTGATTGAGATAGTATGTAACCATTAAATGATTGATTGAGATAGTATGTAGCCATTAAATGATTGATTGAGATAGTATGTAGCCATTAAATGATTGATTGAGATACTATGTAACCATTAAATGATTGATTAATATAGTATGTAACCATTAAATTATTGATTGAGATAGTATGTAACCATTAAATGATTGATTGAGATAGTATGTAACCATTATATGATTGATTGAGATAGTATGTAGCCATTAAATGATTGATTGAGATAGTATGTAACCATTAAATGATTGATTGAGATAGTATGTAGCCATTAAATGATTGATTGAGATAGTATGTAGCCATTAAATGATTGATTGAGATAGTATGTAGCCATTAAATGATTGATTGAGATAGTATGTAGCCATTAAATGATTGATTGAGATAGTATGTAGCCATTAAATGATTGATTGAGATAGTATGTAGCCATTAAATGATTGATTGAGATAGTATGTAGCCATTCAATGATTGATTGAGATAGTATGTAGCCATTAAATGATTGATTGAGATAGTATGTAGCCATTAAATGATTGATTGAGATAGTATGTAGCCATTCAATGATTGATTGAGATAGTATGTAGCCATTAAATGATTGATTGAGATAGTATGTAGCCATTAAATGATTGATTGAGATAGTATGTAGCCATTACATGATTGATTGAGATAGTATGTAGCCATTAAATGATTGATTGAGATAGTGTGTAGCCATTAAATGATTGATTGAGATAGTATGTAGCCATTAAATGATTGATTGAGATAGTATGTAGCCATTCAATGATTGATTTAGATAGTATGTAGCCATTCAATGATTGATTGAGATAGTATGTAGCCATTAAATGATTGATTGAGATAGTATGTAGCCATTAAATGATTGATTGAGATAGTATGTAGCCATTAAATGATTGATTGAGATAGTATGTAGCCATTAAATGATTGATTGAGATAGTGTGTAGCCATTAAATGATTGATTGAGATAGTATGTAGCCATTAAATGATTGATTGAGATAGTATGTAGCCATTCAATGATTGATTGAGATAGTATGTAGCCATTAAATGATTGATTGAGATAGTATGTAGCCATTAAATGATTGATTGAGATAGTATGTAGCCATTAAATGATTGATTGAGATAGTATGTAGCCATTAAATGATTGATTGAGATAGTATGTAGCCATTAAATGATTGATTGAGATAGTATGTAGCCATTAAATGATTGATTGAGATAGTATGTAGCCATTAAATGATTGATTGAGATAGTATGTAGCCATTAAATGATTGATTGAGATAGTATGTAGCCATTAAATGATTGATTGAGATAGTATGTAGCCATTAAATGATTGATTGAGATAGTATGTAGCCATTAAATGATTGATTGAGATAGTATGTAGCCATTAAATGATTGATTGAGATAGTATGTAGCCATTAAATGATTGATTGAGATAGTATGTAGCCATTAAATGATTGATTGAGATAGTATGTAGCCATTAAATGATTGATTGAGATAGTATGTAGCCATTAAATGATTGATTGAGATAGTATGTAGCCATTCAATGATTGATTGAGATAGTATGTAGCCATTAAATGATTGATTGAGATAGTATGTAGCCATTAAATGATTGATTGAGATAGTATGTAGCCATTAAATGATTGATTGAGATAGTATGTAGCCATTAAATGATTGATTGAGATAGTATGTAGCCATTCAATGATTGATTGAGATAGTATGTAGCCATTAAATGATTGATTGAGATAGTATGTAGCCATTAAATGATTGAGATAGTATGTAGCCATTCAATGATTGATTGAGATAGTATGTAGCCATTAAATGATTGATTGAGATAGTATGTAGCCATTAAATGATTGATTGAGATAGTATGTAGCCATTAAATGATTGATTGAGATAGTATGTAGCCATTAAATGATTGATTGAGATAGTATGTAGCCATTAAATGATTGAGATAGTATGTAGCCATTCAATGATTGATTGAGATAGTATGTAGCCATTAAATGATTGATTGAGATAGTATGTAGCCATTAAATGATTGATTGAGATAGTATGTAGCCATTAAATGATTGATTGAGATAGTATGTAGCCATTAAATGATTGATTGAGATAGTATGTAGCCATTAAATGATTGATTGAGATAGTATGTAGCCATTAAATGATTGATTGAGATAGTATGTAGCCATTAAATGATTGATTGAGATAGTATGTAGCCATTCAATGATTGATTGAGATAGTATGTAGCCATTCAATGATTGATTGAGATAGTATGTAGCCATTCAATGATTGATTGAGATAGTATGTAGCCATTAAATGGTTGATTGAGATAGTGTGTAGCCATTCAATGATTGATTGAGATAGTATGTAGCCATTAAATGATTGATTGAGATAGTATGTAGCCATTAAATGATTGATTGAGATATATGTAGCCATTAAATGATTGATTGAGATAGTATGTAGCCATTAAATGATTGATTGAGATAGTATGTAGCCATTAAATGATTGATTGAGATAGTATGTAGCCATTAAATGATTGATTGAGATAGTATGTAGCCATTAAATGATTGATTGAGATAGTATGTAGCCATTAAATGATTGATTGAGATAGTATGTAGCCATTAAATGATTGATTGAGATAGTATGTAGCCATTAAATGATTGATTGAGATAGTATGTAGCCATTAAATGATTGATTGAGATAGTATGTAGCCATTAAATGATTGATTGAGATAGTATGTAGCCATTAAATGATTGATTGAGATAGTATGTAGCCATTCAATGATTGATTGAGATAGTATGTAGCCATTAAATGATTGATTGAGATAGTATATAGCCATTAAATGATTGATTGAGATAGTATGTAGCCATTAAATGATTGATTGAGATAGTATGTAGCCATTAAACGATTGATTGAGATAGTATGTAGCCATTAAATGATTGATTGAGATAGTATGTAGCCATTAAATGATTGATTGAGATAGTATGTAGCCATTAAATGATTGATTGAGGTAGTATGTAGCCATTAAATGATTGATTGAGATAGTATGTAGCCATTCAATGATTGATTGAGATAGTATGTAGCCATTAAATGATTGATTGAGATAGTATGTAGCCATTAAATGGTTGATTGAGATAGTGTGTAGCCATTAAATGATTGAGATAGTATGTAGCCATTAAATGATTGATTGAGATAGTATGTAGCCATTAAATGATTGATTGAGATAGTGTGTAGCCATTAAATGATTGATTGAGATAGTGTGTAGCCATTAAATGATTGATTGAGATAGTATGTAGCCATTAAATGATTGATTGAGATAGTATGTAGCCATTAAATGATTGATTGAGATAGTATGTAGCCATTAAATGATTGATTGAGATAGTATGTAGCCATTAAATGATTGATTGAGATAGTATGTAGCCATTAAATGATTGATTGAGATAGTATGTAGCCATTAAATGATTGATTGAGATAGTATGTAGCCATTAAATGATTGATTGAGATAGTATGTAGCCATTAAATGATTGATTGAGATAGTATGTAGCCATTCAATGATTGATTGAGATAGTATGTAGCCATTAAATGATTGATTGAGATAGTATGTAGCCATTAAATGGTTGATTGAGATAGTGTGTAGCCATTCAATGATTGATTGAGATAGTATGTAGCCATTAAATGATTGATTGAGATAGTATGTAGCCATTAAATGATTGATTGAGATAGTATGTAGCCATTAAATGATTGATTGAGATAGTATGTAGCCATTAAATGATTGATTGAGATAGTATGTAGCCATTAAATGATTGATTGAGATAGTATGTAGCCATTCAATGATTGATTGAGATAGTATGTAGCCATTCAATGATTGATTGAGATAGTATGTAGCCATTCAATGATTGATTGAGATAGTATGTAGCCATTAAATGATTGATTGAGATAGTATGTAGCCATTAAATTATTGATTGAGATAGTATGTAGCCATTAAATGATTGATTGAGATAGTATGTAGCCATTAAATGATTGATTGAGATAGTATGTAGCCATTAAATGATTGATTGAGATAGTATGTAGCCATTAAATGATTGATTGAGATAGTATGTAGCCTTTCAATGATTGATTGAGATAGTATGTAGCCATTCAATGATTGATTGAGATAGTATGTAGCCATTCAATGATTGATTGAGATAGTATGTAGCCATTAAATGGTTGATTGAGATAGTGTGTAGCCATTCAATGATTGATTGAGATAGTATGTAGCCATTCAATGATTGATTGAGATAGTATGTAGCCATTAAATGGTTGATTGAGATAGTGTGTAGCCATTCAATGATTGATTGAGATAGTATGTAGCCATTAAATGATTGATTGAGATAGTATGTAGCCATTAAATGATTGATTGAGATATATGTAGCCATTAAATGATTGATTGAGATAGTATGTAGCCATTAAATGATTGATTGAGATAGTATGTAGCCATTAAATGATTGATTGAGATAGTATGTAGCCATTAAATGATTGATTGAGATAGTATGTAGCCATTAAATGATTGATTGAGATAGTATGTAGCCATTAAATGATTGATTGAGATAGTATGTAGCCATTAAATGATTGATTGAGATAGTATGTAGCCATTAAATGATTGATTGAGATAGTATGTAGCCATTAAATGATTGATTGAGATAGTATGTAGCCATTAAATGATTGATTGAGATAGTATGTAGCCATTAAATGATTGATTGAGATAGTATGTAGCCATTCAATGATTGATTGAGATAGTATGTAGCCATTAAATGATTGATTGAGATAGTATATAGCCATTAAATGATTGATTGAGATAGTATGTAGCCATTAAATGATTGATTGAGATAGTATGTAGCCATTAAACGATTGATTGAGATAGTATGTAGCCATTAAATGATTGATTGAGATAGTATGTAGCCATTAAATGATTGATTGAGATAGTATGTAGCCATTAAATGATTGATTGAGGTAGTATGTAGCCATTAAATGATTGATTGAGATAGTATGTAGCCATTCAATGATTGATTGAGATAGTATGTAGCCATTAAATGATTGATTGAGATAGTATGTAGCCATTAAATGGTTGATTGAGATAGTGTGTAGCCATTAAATGATTGAGATAGTATGTAGCCATTAAATGATTGATTGAGATAGTATGTAGCCATTAAATGATTGATTGAGATAGTGTGTAGCCATTAAATGATTGATTGAGATAGTGTGTAGCCATTAAATGATTGATTGAGATAGTATGTAGCCATTAAATGATTGATTGAGATAGTATGTAGCCATTAAATGATTGATTGAGATAGTATGTAGCCATTAAATGATTGATTGAGATAGTATGTAGCCATTAAATGATTGATTGAGATAGTATGTAGCCATTAAATGATTGATTGAGATAGTATGTAGCCATTAAATGATTGATTGAGATAGTATGTAGCCATTAAATGATTGATTGAGATAGTATGTAGCCATTAAATGATTGATTGAGATAGTATGTAGCCATTCAATGATTGATTGAGATAGTATGTAGCCATTAAATGATTGATTGAGATAGTATGTAGCCATTAAATGGTTGATTGAGATAGTGTGTAGCCATTCAATGATTGATTGAGATAGTATGTAGCCATTAAATGATTGATTGAGATAGTATGTAGCCATTAAATGATTGATTGAGATAGTATGTAGCCATTAAATGATTGATTGAGATAGTATGTAGCCATTAAATGATTGATTGAGATAGTATGTAGCCATTAAATGATTGATTGAGATAGTATGTAGCCATTAAATGATTGATTGAGATAGTATGTAGCCATTAAATGATTGATTGAGATAGTATGTCGCCATTAAATGATTGATTGAGATAGTATGTAGCCATTCAATGATTGATTGAGATAGTATGTAGCCATTAAATGATTGATTGAGATAGTATGTAGCCATTAAATGATTGATTGAGATAGTATGTAGCCATTCAATGATTGATTGAGATAGTATGTAGCCATTAAATGATTGATTGAGATAGTATGTAGCCATTAAATGATTGATTGAGATAGTATGTAGCCATTAAATGATTGATTGAGATAGTATGTAGCCATTAAATGATTGATTGAGATAGTATGTAGCCATTAAATGATTGATTGAGATAGTATGTAGCCATTAAATGATTGATTGAGATAGTATGTAGCCATTCAATGATTGATTGAGATAGTATGTAGCCATTAAATGATTGATTGAGATAGTATGTAGCCATTAAATGGTTGATTGAGATAGTGTGTAGCCATTAAATGATTGAGATAGTATGTAGCCATTAAATGATTGATTGAGATAGTATGTA
The DNA here is from genome assembly GCA_037953745.1 of Lithodes maja. Lineage (NCBI taxonomy): Eukaryota > Metazoa > Arthropoda > Malacostraca > Decapoda > Lithodidae > Lithodes > Lithodes maja. The sequence continues at coordinate 7,519 of JBAKBP010034412.1, read as the reverse complement.
GCCATTAAATGATTGATTGAGATAGTGTGTAGCCATTAAATGATTGATTGAGATAGTGTGTAGCCATTAAATGATTGATTGAGATAGTATGTAGCCATTAAATGATTGATTGAGATAGTATGTAGCCATTAAATGATTGATTGAGATAGTATGTAGCCATTAAATGATTGATTGAGATAGTATGTAGCCATTAAATGATTGATTGAGATAGTATGTAGCCATTAAATGATTGATTGAGATAGTATGTAGCCATTAAATGATTGATTGAGATAGTATGTAGCCATTAAATGATTGATTGAGATAGTATGTAGCCATTAAATGATTGATTGAGATAGTATGTAGCCATTCAATGATTGATTGAGATAGTATGTAGCCATTAAATGATTGATTGAGATAGTATGTAGCCATTAAATGGTTGATTGAGATAGTGTGTAGCCATTCAATGATTGATTGAGATAGTATGTAGCCATTAAATGATTGATTGAGATAGTATGTAGTCATTAAATGATTGATTGAGATAGTATGTAGCCAATAAATGATTGATTGAGATAGTATGTAGCCATTAAATGATTGATTGAGATAGTATGTAGCCATTAAATGATTGATTGAGATAGTATGTACCCATTCAATGATTGATTGAGATAGTCTGTAGCCATTCAATTGCTAGACGTCCTTCCTAAGCTGAACAAAATTGTCTAATAGTTGCCAGGATAAAATAAAGAACACGTGGCAGGTACAGAAGGGGATAAGCTATCACACTAAACAACAATAACTAAGTACAGCCTACCCCGCATCATTGAAGGTACAGCCTACCCCGCATCATTGAAGGTACAGCCTACCCCGCATCATTGAAGGTACAGCCTACCCCGCATCATTGAAGGTACAGCCTACCCCGCATCATTGAAGGTACAGCCTACCCCGCATCATTGAAGGTACAGCCTACCCCGCATCATTGAAGGTACAGCCTACCCCGCATCATTGAAGGTACAGCCTACCCCGCATCATTGAAGGTACAGCCTACCCCGCATCATTGAAGGTACAGCCTACCCCGCATCATTGAAGGTACAGCCTACCCCGCATCATTGAAGGTACAGCCTACCCCGCATCATTGAAGGTACAGCCTACCCCGCATCATTGAAGGTACAGCCTACCCCGCATCATTGAAGGTACAGCCTACCCCGCATCATTGAAGGTACAGCCTACCCCGCATCATTGAAGGTACAGCCTACCCCGCATCATTGAAGGTACAGCCTACCCCGCATCATTGAAGGTACAGCCTACCCCGCATCATTGAAGGTACAGCCTACCCCGCATCATTGAAGGTACAGCCTACCCCGCATCATTGAAGGTACAGCCTACCCCGCATCATTGAAGGTACAGCCTACCCCGCATCATTGAAGGTACAGCCTACCCCGCATCATTGAAGGTACAGCCTACCCCGCATCATTGAAGGTACAGCCTACCCCGCATCATTGAAGGTACAGCCTACCCCGCATCATTGAAGGTACAGCCTACCCCGCATCATTGAAGGTACAGCCTACCCCGCATCATTGAAGGTACAGCCTACCCCGCATCATTGAAGGTACAGCCTACCCCGCATCATTGAAGGTACAGCCTACCCCGCATCATTGAAGGTACAGCCTACCCCGCATCATTGAAGGTACAGCCTACCCCGCATCATTGAAGGTACAGCCTACCCCGCATCATTTAAGGTACAGCCTACCCCCGCATCATTGAAGGTACAGCCTACCCCGCATCATTGAAGGTACAGCCTACCCCGCATCATTGAAGGTACAGCCTACCCCGCATCATTGAAGGTACAGCCTACCCCGCATCATTGAAGGTACAGCCTACCCCGCATCATTGAAGGTACAGCCTATCCCGCATCATTGAAGGTACAGCCTACCCCGCATCATTGAAGGTACAGCCTACCCCGCATCATTGAAGGTACAGCCTACCCCGCATCATTGAAGGTACAGCCTACCCCGCATCATTGAAGGTACAGCCTACCCCGCATCATTGAAGGTACAGCCTACCCCGCATCATTGAAGGGGACGGTGGCTGTTTCTTTGGTCTATTAAGGGGAGGTTTTTAGTTTGGTCTCTAGATATCCATCAAGCTTAAGATTGCACCCCCTTGAGCTCCTTTCAAGATAAATTTGTACATTTTTCGGTAGAAAAATTTCCCGGCTGAAAGCCGGTTCCTCTCATATTACAGGCTCGCTATCGCTCGCCAGGATAAAATCGACACCTAAATGGCACGAAAGGTCTTAAAATTGACAGAAATGGGTCGAAAGTTCTTAAAATCGTCAAAATAATGGAGCGAACGTCTTAAAATTAGAAAAGCAATGAGGCTAAACATGAGGGAGAAAGGGGTCCAGAAAAAAAATCCCTCAAGTGGATATCTCCCGTTAATTCATTTATGCATATATATATATATATATATTTTAGTTTCCTCCCTAGACCTCCATGAAGCTTAGAAAAAAAAGAAAAAAAACCCAGACCCCCCTTCAAGATAGATTTGTACATTTTTCGGTAGAACAAAGGCCGATTCCTTTAGGTGTCGATTTATCCATGGCCAGCGATAGCAAGCCTGTAACATTGTAGGAACCGGCCCTTGTCCGGGACATGAGTCTACACAAAACTGGTATACATTTGTCTCGAAGGATATTATTAAATTTGTGTTATGCTTGATGAAGGTCTAGGAGACATACACACATACAAACAAATTAAAAAAATATATATATAGAATGGAAAATACATAGAATAAATATAATACATATAAACAAGAGCCTTAATAACTCATAGGTCCTTCCGAAAATTGGTAAAAATATCTAATGCAAGTCAGAGTAAAAATATAATGCAATTACCGCCATCATTATCATAAATTAACAGTGGACGGGTATTTTTATAGGTGCTCTGCCGCTCGTTAAGGGTAAGATCACCAGTTTGTTTTCTCTTGCTCTCCCTCTCTCTTTGGCTTGCATCCATTTGGCCCCATTCAGCCTACTGTTTTAAGACGTTAACACCCATCCAGGTGTCAATATTTTCCTGGCGAGCGGTAGCGAGCAAGCATATATATTTTTTTGTTTTGACAGCAAGCTAAATTTGTTAATTTTTCGATAGAAAAATGTCTCCGGCGAAGCCGGATTTCTCCATACAATGCTGGCTCGCTATCGCTCGCCAGGAAGAAATCGACACCTGGATGGGGATAAACGTCTTAAAACAGTTGGCTGAATAGGGCCGAATGGATATAAGCCAGGGAAAGAGAGAAAAGGAGAGAAAGATAAAAAAGCCGGTGACCCCCCTTAAGGGTAAGATCGTCAGTAGCTTTGAAAGGGTTAATGGTAGGCTTTTAATTATTTTTTTAGTTATATAATTATTCATTTAATTATTTATTTATATTTTTATAATTTTCTTTAGTTTTCCTCCCTAGACCTCCATCAAGCTTGAATAAATACCTACATGACCCACATTCAAGATTAATTTGTGCATTTTTCGGTAGAAAAATTGACCGGCAAAGGCCGATTCCTTCTATACTACAGGCTCGCTATCGCTTGCCAAGAAAAACAAAATATGGCACGAAAGGTCTTAAAATCGCCAATGTAATGGGGTAATTAATGTCTTAAAATCACAAATCTAATGGGACTAAACATGAGGGAGAAGGGGGTCCAGAAAATTGCCCCGTAACAAGTGGAAGGATAGTTTTATAGGTTCTCTGGGGCTAAGATCGCCAGTATTTTGTTTTGCTATATTTTCGATGCTCTATTTTATCGTTACACCATCGTCACTGCAATACCCAAATAAACACCACCTATATGCAATATTAGTTTTGACATTATCATAAATCATTCCTAATACCACCATCACCAACATCAGTATACTCATCACTAATACCACCATCACCAACATCAGTATACTCATCACTAATACCACCATCACCAACACCAGTATACTCATCACTAATACCACCATCACCAACATCAGTATACTCATCACTAATACCACCATCACCAACATCAGTATACTCATCACTAATACCACCATCACCAACACCAGTATGCTCATCACTAATACCACCATCACCAACATCAGTATACTCATCACTAATACCACCATCACCAACACCAGTATACTCATCACTAATACCACCATCACCAGTATACTCATCACTAATACCACCATCACCAACATCAGTATACTCATCACTAATACCACCATCACCAACACCAGTATACTCATCACTAATACCACCATCACCAACATCAGTATACTCATCACTAATACCACCATCACCAACACCAGTATGCTCATCACTAATACCACCATCACCAACATCAGTATACTCATCACTAATACCACCATCACCAACATCAGTATACTCATCACTAACACCACCATCACCAACACCAGTATACTCATCACTAATACCACCATTACCAACATCAGTATCCTCATCACTAATACCACCATCACCAACATCAGTATACTCATCACTAATACCATCACCAACACCAGTATACTCATCACTAATACCACCATCACCAACATCAGTATACTCATCACTAATACCACCATCACCAACACCAGTATGCTCATCACTAATACCACCATCACCAACATCAGTATACTCATCACTAATACTACCATCACCAGTATACTCATCACTAATACCACCATCACCAACACCAGTATACTCATCACTAATACCACCATCACCAACATCAGTATACTCATCACTAATACCACCATCACCAACACTAGTATACTCATCACTAATACCACCAACACCAGTATGCTCATCACTACCGCTACAATCACCACCATTATATTTGTTCATTGCCATTATGATCACCACCACTACCATTATCAACCTCATCACACCATCACCAGCACTATTATCAACCGTATTACCACCATCATCACCACCATTCTCATCACCACCATCAGTATTCACCTTATCACCAACTCTCTCACTCTCACCACCACCACCACCACTCTTCTCACCACCACTCTCATTACCATCACCCTCATCACCACCACCAATATAAACTTAATCACCACCACCAAAATCAAGCTAATCATCACCACCCACCTCATTACCACCAATCACCACCACCCACCTCATTACCACCAATCACCACCACCCACCTCATTACCACCAATCATCACCACCCACCTCATTACCACCAATCACCACTAACTCTCATACTATTGCTACTCTTTAAAGCCAGCCTCTTATCACCTTTAAAATGCAAGATATGAGCCTTTTTCATTAGTGGTGAGCGTTATCTTCTTTGCCAAAACCGCCGCGCCGCCACCACCACCAGAATAAACACCATCCCCACCACCACCACCATCATCATCACTTCCACCACCAACACGAGGCACACCACTTCTACACCGCAAACATCACCACTACTACTACAAACATCACCACTATCAACAAAATAAACACCACTACTACACCGCCACCACCGTCAGTACTACAAACATCACCACCACAAACACCACCATGATCACCACTACCACAACTACCAAAATTGTCATCACCATCTTACTCTACAAATTCACCACCATTGCTACTACCATCTCTACCATCCCATCACCAGAGTATTACCACCAACATATTCACCCCATCATTACTACCATTATCACCACTACTACCACACCGCTACCATTACTACTATTAAATCACCAGTATTACCACCAACATAATCATCAACTCTACTACCATCACCACCACTACTACCATCACCACCACTACTACGCTTACCATAGTTACTTACACTACCATTACTACCGTCACCGCTACCACTGCTAAAATCCCATCACCAGTATTATCACCAACAAAATCATCATAGCTACTACCATCATCACCACTACTACCATCATCACCACTACTACCATCATCACCACTACTACCATCATCACCACTACTACCATCATCACCACTACTACCATCATCACCACTACTACCATCATCACCACTACTACCATCATCACCACTACTACCATTACCATATCACTGTCACTACCATGACCACCGCTACCACCCGGACCATTCTTACCGCTACCAACATCCCTGACCAACCATAACAACATCTGCTACAATCACCACCATCATCATATTTCTGCTTCCATCACCACCATCACATATCTCATACCATCACCATTAGCAATATATCACCACCATCTTACTTACACTAGCAATTTCACGCAGAGAACCACCACGATTAAATACCACCACCACCAGCACCATCGTCATCCCGTCACAATTTGCAGCATCATGTTCAATATCACCACCATCTGCATTACATACTAGAGGGGTACACGGTAGAGCACATACCTCCACCTACGCTGGCGGAAGTATGCGTACTACCGATCCCCTCCTAAATTGAATCCTTCTTCCAGCCCACCACATTTCATAAAAATCGGTAAATAACTTTGTGAGATCTTGTTTACAGACCAGATAAACAGACAAACAGACAAACGGAGGCAAACAATATAACCTCCGTCAAATGTCGTTCGCGGAGGTAAGAAAACAACCCCCCCTCCCCCTTTCACCGCACATACACAAAACAACCCCCCCCTCCCCCTTTCACCGCACATACATAAAACAACCCCCCCCCTCCCCCTTTCACCGCACATACACAAAACAACCCCCCCTCCCCCTTTCACCGCACATACACAAAACAACCCCCCCCTCCCTCCCCCTATCACCGCACATACACAAAACAACCCCCCCCTCCCCCTTTCACCGCACATACACAAAACAACCCCCCCCCTCCCTCCCCCTTTCACCGCACATACACAAAACAACCCCCCCCTCCCCCTTTCACCGCACATACACAAAACAACCCCCCTCCCTCCCCCTTTCACCGCACATACACAAAACAACCCCCCCCTCCCCCTTTCACCGCACATACACAAAACAACCCCCCCTCCCCCTTTCACCGCACATACACAAAACAACCCCCCCTCCCTCCCCCTTTCACCGCACATACACAAAACAACCCCCCCCTCCCCCTTTCACCGCACATACACAAAACAACCCCCCCCTCCCTCCCCCTTTCACCGCACATACACAAAACAACCCCCCCCCTCCCCCTTTCACCGCACATACACAAAACAACCCCCCCCCTCCCCCTTTCACCGCACATACACAAACCCCCCCCCCTCCCTTTCACCACACATACACAAAACAACCCCCCCCCTCCCCCCCTTTCACCGCACATACACAAAACAACCCCCCCCTCCCCCCCCCTTTCACCGCACATACACAAAACAACCCCCCCCTCCCCCCCCCTTTCACCGCACATACACAAAACAACCCCCCCCTCCCCCCCTTTCACCGCACATACACAAAACAACCCCCCCTCCCCCCCTTTCACCGCACATACACAAAACAACCCCCCCTCCCCCTTTCACCGCACATACACAAAACAACCCCCCCTCCCCCCCCTTTCACCGCACATACACAAAACAACCCCCCCCTCCCCCTTTCACCGCACATACAC